>JABUQX010087750.1:20000-27500 GCA_015478945.1 Trachelipus rathkii
AGATGACATATTTTGTCTCCCTCCTTCACACACCAACCCTAATGATGTCCTAAACTATATTAACTCTATTCATCCTTCAGTTCAGGATACAATAGGAAATGCCTTCCAACAACTCTATCCCCTTCCTCGATACCTTAATCACATGGAATAACATTTATTTGCAATTTACTAATATAGAAAACCAACATTCGCACCAACTATATACACTGGCTATCTAATCATTCCCCCAAACACAAATTAGCTGTTTCTATCATCTCTAATTCTTCCGTGCCTGTTCCGTATTATGCTCCCCCCCTTCTAGCCAATGAAACCTAAAAATACACTCCACTAATACTTTCAACTCACTTTAGTAACTCCTCAGTTTTCTTCATCACAAAAGCATTTAACAAAGCAAAAAGGAGGTACATTAGCACCTTTCCCCCGAAAATAGCAACACCTCCTTTTTTTTACCAATTCTTCAATTACCATTATATTCGTTAAAACAAATATTAACAAAAAAAATTATCATAATTTCATCAAATAACATCACCTTAAAACATTCTCAAACCCCAAACGCAAAAAAGACAATCTCCCCCAAAGCTGTATATATCACATCCCGTGCAATACTGGCAATAAAACATATATAGGTAAACCATAGATTTGCAAAGACGAAAAAATCAACATACAGATACCTGCACAAGGACAGCATAAAATCAGCTTTAACAAGTCATAGGCCTAACACAGGCCACTCTATCAATATATAACAATACAAGATGATCAGAAATAAAATCACACGAAACCATCGCAAAATCATGGAATCCTTTTGCATTTATAAAGTAACAACTACAATAAGCATCCCGGTGAAGTTAAGATAGATTTTATACAAAATGAATATCTGAAAACATCAAAAAATTTCAAACCAACACCCATGAAGAAAATAGCAGACCAACTGAAACACACTTGAACTGATGAGGATCAAAAAGAAATCCAGTCTCTTAGCCTGAAGAGGTCTCAGCGTGTCAGGACGAAAATTAGCTTTCCTTTTAAAATTATTTCATTAAAAAAAAGTGTCTCTTTAACAATGTTTTTAATTTGTGTACATTTTGTAATAAAATGAAGTGACAGTAAACCATAATACTAAAAAAGAATCTAAGGGCTTTCTCTCTAGAATATATATAATATACTATATATATATATATATATATATAAATATATAATATATATGTACTACTCTTAAAAACTAAGTAAATAAAAAAAGTATTTTTGATTTAAAAATACTATGGAAAATTTATATTACATACATTATACATAAAATATATATATATTATTATATATAACTATATATAATATAATATATATTATATATATATATAAATATAATATATATTATATATATAATATATATATAATAATATATTATATATATATATTATATATATATAATATACATATATATACTTATATTATATAATATATATAATATAAAGGATCCTTTGGTTATGTGGATTATTAAAGAGATTTGATTAAGAGAAAAACGGGAAACATTTATATTCTTAAAGACATTTGATTAAAAAAACGATGGATAAATTAATATTTCACAATACATATATACGAGTGCTAATCGAAATTCGTTTGATATATCAAATTTCGAATATTTTTATGTTAAAAACTCGGAAAAATTATAATTTGGCCTCAATTTTAATTTGAAATCATAGTAAATACCAAAAAAAAAATTGATTATATTTAGGTATGTTTATATATTTTGCATCAATTTATAACAAAGGAGTAATGGAATTAAAATATATTTTTTTATTTTGTTTGATTTAACCCTCTATTATTTAGTGTAAATTTACAGTTAACCCCGGTAGAAAACCCCGGTTTTTCCTGATTTTTGGCCGGGGTTGGCCGGGGCCGGGGCCGGGGCCCCGGTCGGTTCCTACTTATGAATAACCTGGCACTGCTGATATGTACATTAGTTTTCGTGAGAAAGTTTTTCAATAATCCGTATGAGAAGCAATGTAACGAAGCTTTTGGTTTGTTAAAAGTATTGAGAATGTGGTGCATTGAATAAATCAGGTTTATAAACCTTTCTGAAAAATTGTCAGCAGATCTACCTATTCTGAATTTCAGAAACATGCAGTGAAAGAAGTCTCTATGATTTCTAAATTTGTATGCAATTAGAACACATTTTAAAGGCTCCATATATTATGAATTTAAATCCGGAAAGCTTGTACTTAGCAGATATTTACCGAAATTAGTACTAAAAAGGTATAAACAGGATTTCTGTAAATGCCTATAATAAAGTATTATTATAATTAATCAAGATAGTAAGCAAACTCTTTTATTTCCAGCCCATGTCAGATTTCATGTACTGATGTTTCTTGATTATTTTTCTATAGAAATATATTTATAACATCCTTTATTTTCAGAACTATAAAGCAGTCATTTATGTGGTGCAGAAAAGAAAGGGGTTTAAAATGAGGACTCGGTTCAATATATAAATCCAACCTTACTCATCGTGGTGAAGGGTGTATTGTTTGGAGAAATATCAAGCAGGCTTACACGGCCCTGGTTTGGAGAAAGACCTGGCAACCAATCCAGCTTTAGCTTGAAACTACTTTAGTTGCTAAAATTTCATATTTCATTTGGAAAATGTCTGAGCATTTATTTGATAATATGAATTCTTTTTTTTCAAAATATTTAAGAAAAAATCTGCGGTGGTTACATAAGCTTTTGAAAATTGTTTTGATTTTAATAGATTTTCCAGAAGGTGATTAGAAAATGTTGAAAGAATGCTCCTCTGATGAAAGAAAATGTTATTCTTCAACTAAATTAGATAATGTTGGTACGATCAAAATTTTATTTCTCTTTATTAATATTGTGGAAACTGTAAGTGATGGCAGATATGGCCATATAAACGTTAATAATTATGATATCAGCAACCCTATTTTTTTTAAATTTTAGATACTTTAAAGAAAAAGTTAAAGAAAATAACTATGTACATTTTTTGCCACCTATAAGGAATAAATAAATGATGAGTCTAAACTTAACCGAAGTTAGAGATCTTTCTGGCATCTCCAATTGAAGTAGAGGTAATATGAGCCTGTATAAATATAGAATGTGATCTATTTTCTCCTTAGGCTTAGCATCGTCTTACTCACACTGTAAATTGAGTACACCCTTCCTTGAATAGGGTTGTTTCCGTGACCGGTGGTGTTAACATTAAAAAAAAAAAAAGAAACAAATTTTTTTCACTGAAAACAGAAAACTCTTAACATGCCATCACAAATGAAGATCAATATAATATTCTAATATGCTACCTTTCACAGTTTCGTGAAAGGAGACTTTTATATGCCAAATATTATATATATTACTAATATATACTATATATATATATATATATATTATTCCCCTGTAAATCCCCATATTTATACTATATATATATAATATTATATATATAATATATATTATATATAGTATATATATATATATATATATAATATTATAATATATATATATATATAATATATATATATTTTGCCCCTGGAATCCCCATATTTGGGGTAGATATCAAATCCAGAAATCGGGCAACTTCCACCGGGCGGAGTTACAGATCTCTTTTAGAGAAGAGTTGATATATTCTGTAGGAAGCGAATGGGCGCCGCTCAGTAGAAGGTGTTCGAAAGTTTCAACTTCTTTTAAGCATCTACGACAGAGTGGGGAGAGTGCATCTTTTGGTCGAAACCTATGTTTGTATTCCTGGAGATCGGGGTGATGCCTGGATCTAAATCTAGAAAGTGAAATTGCATCTTTCGAGAGAGTGTGTTTTGAGTTGAAGATAATGGGCGAATGTTGAGGTATTGCTGTGTAAAGTGAGTTTGAATATGTTTTGGGAGAGATGTGTTGTTTGGAGGAAGGGATGGTTCTAAAGAGATAGCCGTAATAGAGGGCATCAGAAGTGGGAGGGGATCTTAAACGATGTATATTGTATAGTGTGTTCTTCAAGGTAGTTATGGCATGGGTGGGTAGGGTCAAAAGTCTTGGCGTAGAATTGTGATCCTATCATATCCATATGATCTTAAATGGTTAGAATTTTTGTTTCCTCATGCAGGTGTTGGGTAGGGTTGGTTTTTGGTAATAGTTGGGAAAAAGGGGATCATATGAAATATCGATTATTTTTCTGATAATCGTATTTTTAAAATATCTTTAATACCCATATAATATATATATACTAATATATATAATTATATATATTATTATATATATATTTATATATATATTAATATATATATATATATATATATCTATTTAAATATATATATATAATAATATTATATATATATATATATATATATATATATATATATATATATACTTTGTTCAAAAAAGTTAAAATACAAAAAAACTTTGACTTCGGCTGCATTTATACAAAATATTTTTCAAAATTGAAATATTTTCAGATATTTAGGTATTTATTTATTTGCTCGTTTTAGTTAAACTAAATAATATCATAGTTTAGTTGCCAAGCAGGCTGCTTGCTGAAGTGCTCGCTTCAAATGTGCGCTGCGCACGAATGGTGCCGTATGGTTGTCATGCGGGGCTGCTCGCAACATTCTATTTTGGAGGATATCCAAGCTTATAGGTGATTTAGGTAAACTTGGGAGAGATTTGTGGCAGTGAGTACTTAGGGATATGATATGTGTTTTGGTTAAGTCATATGCGTATGTTATTTGTTAAATGAATTGGGAGTTTTGGGGGTAGGGATATCAGCTGTATTGAGGTTAAACACGAATGGAAACAGGATGGCTCCCTGGGGGACTCCATTTCTTAGTTTTACAGTTTTAGAAGTTTGAAGTTTACATACCTGGGCAGTGCGTTCAGATATAAATTTGGATTACCATTTCTTGTAATTGTTATAGAAGGGTGAATTTAGAATTTTTTTAATGAGTATGCGTCTACTGTAGGTACTGGATCAAAGGTTTTACTAATGTCAATGGCCAGGAATATTGTAATGGTTGATGGTGTCTTGTTCAACCCATTTACGATGTTTTGTGTGATATTTGTTAGTGCTACTGAGGTAAAATGTGATTTTTTAAAGCCATGTTAGTGATTTGGAGAGTGAACATTGGGTTGTATTTTGAGGAGTATGATCTTCTCCATTAGTTTGCACAAGGGGGGAGGGATATTGGTTGGTATGAAGAAGAGAGATTAGGATATTCTCTGGATTTTAACTTGGGTATGATAATTATTTTTTTCCAGTATGGAGGGATATAATTAAAATACCAGGATTTCCTGAAGATATTTGATATGAATGATATAGCGGAAGGTTCAAAGTTTTTTATATGAACGTTTGATATGTTATACGGGCCTGAAACTGGGAAGTGTTTTAAGATTTTGATAAGAATAGTTATTTCTTGTGTTGAAAATAGGGGGTTGGGGCTGATTTCTTATGTCGTCTTTTTTTAGCTTGCCTATTATTTTTCTATTGTTTGCGTGGGTAGATTTGTTGGGTTTATTGGGATAGTTTTGTGCAAGGATATTGCCATGTAGTTTGGGGTAGAAAGGTAAGTTTTTGTTCTCTTAAAGCTTTGTTTGTTGGGGGAGAAATGCTTTGGGAGTTATGGAGACGTTTTATTACTTGCCATGTTCTTTTTTCCTTCGGCCTTTCCATAATCTCAACTAGGGTTTTTTATGAGATTGGAGATTTGTTTGTTTAAGGAGTTAGTTTGTGCAGTTAGATATGAAGTATAAGTTTTTTGTTGTCGAAAGGTTTTTCTTTGCTCTATCAAGTTACAGATTACAAGTGTTAATGAGAGGTTGTAGTGTTTTCTGTGTCCTTTTGGTATGTAAAGATTGGAGGGTTTTTAGACTACTTTGGTGAAATAATATATGGGTTTATGTAGAGAGTGGGAATTTCTAATTTCCAATAAAAGAAGGTGTGTTTTGATGTATTGGGTGAATTTCTGCCAGTTTGCTTTTTTGTAATTTGTAAAAGTTGTAGTAATTTTTGTGGCGAATTTTTTTGTTTTTTTAAATATGTGATTATTATTGGGACGTGGTCTGATTGGTGATCAATTTCTGTATTCCATGTAGTGTCGATAAAGAGAGATGGAGAGAAGAATGTGGTGTAGGGAGATGTCTTGGTTTGGTTTGTTTAGGAAGGAATTCTGGTGGGAAGGTTGTCGTAGTTTAGTTTATTTAAGGTCTCAAGTTCTTTGAGAATGTGAACTTCTCGGTTTTCTAAAGGATATTCTCTGTACCAAGCTGTGTGATGGGCGTTGAAGTATCTCCTATTAGCTATTAAATTGTTTATTGTGTTGATGGGATTCAAGTTGGGTTTGTAATTGTTCGGACAATATGGGGATGGGGGATGTATATGTTTATTATGTTGTGGGAGATAATATTTTTGAGGATAGTAAATGATTGGATCATTTAATAAGTTAATGGTTTCGGTTGTGATGTTATTAATTAGTGTTAATAGGGTAGGGTTTTTCCGGCTGAGTATCAGGGTAAATTGAGTTATATATATAGAATGATGTTTTTGGGGGATATTTGGGTGTGTGAGATTCTTGTATTAGAGCTATATCAATGCTATGTTTGTTTAAAGAGGAAGGCTGAAATTTCGGAATGTTTGTTGTTCAAGCTATTTATGTTAATTTGGAGGAGGATTTTTATAGTTAGGTTATTATTGTTTAAGTTGTTAGTGGGTGTGGAATTAGTTGGAGGGTTACATATGAAACAAGTTTAAGAGTGGTTTTGCTGGGGTAGAGTCTGGGAAAGGGGAAACATTTGATTTTATAGATCCATCTATATCAGTGGGAACATTTTATAGATGTTGTTTTTTTTTGTGATATTACTGATGCAAATAGGGCAGATTTACTTTGATAGTCCTGGTTTGGGTGTATATCACCGGATTGTTTAAGCTTAATGTGGGTGATAAATATTATTTCTTTTTTATTATCTGGGTGTAGGGAGGTTGAGATTAGGAGGTTGGCCTTGGTGATTCTGGCTTGCGGGTTTCTGGAGGAGTTCTGTAATGTCTCCGTCTTGCTGCATCTGAGTTGAGGTGTAAAATATAAAACAAAATATATAAATAAGGCAATAACACAAAAATATAAAGTACAAAATATAACACAGATAGAGAACATAAGTTCCATGGAAATTTTGGTACATGTTGGGGTCCATAAATATCATTGTTACATTGATTATATATATATATATATATATATATATATATATATATATATATTTATATATATATATATATATATATATATATATATATATATATATATATATATATATATATATATATATATATATATTTATATATATATATATATATATATATATATATATATATATATATATATATATATATATATATATATATATATATATATATATATATATATATATATATATATATATATATATATATATATATATATATATATATATATATATAAATATATAAATATATATATATGTAGAGAGAGGTGTATGTACTCGGGTGGGGAG
>JABUQX010087750.1:32500-35000 GCA_015478945.1 Trachelipus rathkii
GGACAGAGGGGGACGAAGTCCCCACGTCGTCCCCCGCTGAGGCCGAGAGACCCTGACTCTTTCCATCTTTGCAGTTTAATCTAGGGTATTGTTTTAGTTAAAAAAAATATATAAATATTTTTGGCAACTCTGACGCTCTATTGCCTTGAAATAATCGAAAAAGAAATCGATTATATGGTTCGTTCAATATATATATCGGTTAACATCCTTTTAAAGGACAAGTTTATATATATATATATATATATATATATATATATATATATATATATATATATATATATATATATATATATATATATATATATATATATATATATATATATGTACGAGCGAGAGAGAGAGAGAGAGAGAGAGAGAGAGAGAGAGAGAGAGAGAGAGAGAGAGAGAGAGAGAGAGAGAGAGAGAGAGAGAGAGAGAGAGAGAGAGAGAGAGAGAGAGAGAGAGCTTGGCTTTTATTATAGGAATACATTTTACCCATCCCTAAAATATTATTTACAAAGCTAAATAAAAAGAAATGGAACAACAAACTATCCCAAAATATAAACGTCACACAAAAGGCGTGGAAGAAAATTTTGATATTTTGATATCTGAAAATCCAGAAACTTTTATTTCAAAGAGAGAGATTTGAGAGGTATTAAAATTTTGTTTCATTATTTATTATTATAATTTTTAGTAGTGCTAATTTCTATATCATTCCATAATTGATTGGAACAGTTTTTTTTTTAAATTTTTTAGCAAAGGTTTAAAAATTTGTTGATTATAGGGTTGGTCGATTAACCGAGTGTGTTGCACTGTGCAATATGGATTAGCGGTGCTGGTGTACGATCTCCTGCTGCGATGCAGTGCGCATAATTATGGTGCTTGGCCAACTTCATTATCAATATTTAACATGGAAATCTTAAAAAATTAATTTAAATTTTACAAATTAGTTTTTTTTTTCTCTATCTTTCAAGCTTTTATAACTTAACTAGTTAATTATCAGTTGAAAAGGTAAGCAAATTTATTATATTTAGAGACGTGTAAAGTCATTAAGCTGAACAAAGTCTTCCTCAAATTTTCCAAATCATTTTTAAAGCACTTTTCGTTTTTGCATTTGTGCTTACGAAACGTAAGAAAAGCTCGAGTTTGCTTTTGTTTATGTCAAACTTAGTGCAAAACGAGCCAAATGCTCACCAAACGTAAGGAATTTCCTTAATTCTGTAAGGTTGCTATTTCCCGTGCTTACGAAACTTAAGCACGTTTTTACGAAAAAATGTAAACAAACAAGATGCCGGCATGGTAGACCCGTTTAATTTGACGGATGTTTCATTCAATAAAATTAGTTTTAAATCTAATTTCTTCCAAATCGATAAACTCCATCACAACAGTTGATCAGTTATTTGTAATATAAACCATTTATTTTTTTTATTTCTGTTTATTCCAAAAACCACGTGGTCACAACAGCTGATTTCAAATGTTTGTAAACAATCTCGTTCGCCCGTGCGAGTTGATCACTGAGCTGGGTGACATTTTGCTTAGAAACGATAATGGTCCTTAAGCTGTTATCGTTTTTGTCGTTCGATAATAAATGCCAATCCAGTTTTGCACGAGCTTGTATAAATGAACGTTTGGTTAATATTTTGATCATGTTGTGATGGGAGCACGTGGTTTTGTAATAAATATAAATAAAAAAAAATAAATACATGGTTTATATTACAAATAATTGATCAACTATTGTGATCGGTTTATCGACTGAAAAATTGGGTAGGCTGATCACATGAATGAAAACATTCATTATCAAACGTATCTTTACGCCGCCATCTTGTTTGATTACATTTTTCATAACATTTCTAAATTCGGGGAACGGGAAAGAGCAACCTTACGGAATTTAGGAAATTCCTTACGTTTGAGTGAGCATTTTCCTAAATTTGTGCTAAATTTGACAAAAACGAACGAAAACTTAAGCATTTCTTACGTTTCGCAAGCACAAATGCAAAACCGAAAATGGCTTGATTAAAATGTGCACACACACACACACACACACACACACACACACACACACACACACACACACACACACACACACACACACACACACACATATATATATATATATATATATATATATATATATATATATATATATATATATATATATATATATATATATATATATATATATATATATATATATATATATAACTATATATATATATATATATATATATATATATATATAGGTCCTATTCTGTTTACGACTCCGTCAGTTTTAATTTTTTTATCTTTTTTTTAATATATTACTACTATATGATACCAACAATGAATTTCAGTGGTAACGGGCATGATTCAAAAGTTCGAAGTATTTTTAAATAATTTTTAAAAATCACATTTATGTTAAATATTTTTTCAAAAATGAAATATCTCGAAAAGTACGACACTTACAGAAAAACCAATTACATATTTGGAATCAGCGTATAAGGCTTATTATAAAAATGTAAAAAAAAAAATATATAGGCCTATA
>JABUQX010087750.1:40000-45000 GCA_015478945.1 Trachelipus rathkii
ATATATATATATATATATATATATATAAAATATTATATATAATATATATATATATATATATATATATATATATATATATATATATATATATATATATATATATATATATATATATATATATATATATATATATATATATATATCAGTCTCCCGAAAGCATCATGCATGTAAATAACAAACTATAACAGCAACAGGAAAATAAATAGCGTTTTATTAATCTGGAGACATTTTTATCCATGAAATTTAAAAAAAAAAAAATAACGCTTTTGAAAAATTTAAAATAGTTAAAAATGTTGTAAAACTTGTATGATATTACCATTTTCTGAGAATACGAAGAAACTCGCGTACTCCGAGTGAGCACGCAAAGGTGCCAAATGTTGAATTTTTTTTAAAACTAAAGAATACCCACGGGTAAACAAGAACGATGGATAGAGTCGGGGTTTCTCGGCCTACCGGGGGACGACAGGGGGGGACTTCGTCCCCCCTCTGTCCCTCCGTCGGCTCGAACCCCCTAAAAAGGATATAAAAAGAAAAAATAACATTTTCTCCAAAGCGTAAAATTAAAATTCTATTTGGAAACTTATCCTCTCGTGAAGTAATGCAGGGATTCAAGGTCAATCAAACAGTACGCTTGCCAGTTCTAAGTTTATACTAGTATTTAAGTTATTAATAAATATTAAAATAAAATATATTTTTTTTAAGTTTCATCGATGAAATTGCTTGCTAAAATCAAAAATGGTTTTTTTTTTTTTTGTAGCTGTTATAATTTTTTAGTTACATGCATGATGCTTTCGGGGGGCTAGCATATATTATATATATTATATTGTTGAGAGACTATATATATATATATATATATATATATATATATATATATATATATATATATATATATATATATATATATATATATATATATATATATATATATGATCAATGTTGATTATCCGCTCCAACCTCCATATATTAATATACATCGATTGTATGAATTCGAACACATTTCATAAAATTGAAGTGAAAAATTGGTCTTAAAGTCAAATTGAAACTTTGGTCATTAAAGCGCTTCAACACCTCTGAAACTATTTAAAAAAAAAAGTTTCAAATCTTTGGTAAAACTAAATTAACTCATAGGCTAACCTTTGCTAATGTATAGTTAAATCTATTTAAACTAACTAAACTCTAAGATAACCTTAACTTAACTTATATATAATGTAATTTATTTGTATATTTATTTATTTCACTCTGCATTTGGTTTAAATAATAAAATGAAATAAACGCATATGGCCCCAAGAGAGCTTTCAATACTTTATTCGATTAAGTAGATTTTAAAAAAAAAATGGCTTCAACTTACCTGGAGGCGGATAACGACATGAGCCATAATATATATATATATATATATATATATATTATATATATATATATATATAATATAATATATATATATATATATATATTCATATTTATATATATAATATATTTATATATATATAGGTAAAGAGTTACTTAACGCCCACACGAAACGGGAGCTCGAATCAAAAAAAAATTTTCACAGGTAGCCTCTATGATACATACATATACATTTTAAGGTGAAATGAAGGATCAAAGTTTAATATTAAAAGCTAAATAGCTACAGCGAAAAGGAATACATTTTTGCAATCCTGGTAAAATTTTAGTAAAGGAAATGTAATTAAAGCATACCCAGGGTAAACCGCAAAGATGCAAAGGGTCGGGGTCTCTCGGCCTTCCGGGAACTACGGGGTAGGACTATTTCCCCCCCCTTCGGGGAGGGTCTCCAGAAAACGCTCTTTGGGGATTGGGTGTGCGGGGGTTCCTCCGCCGCTCCTAACGTGGTATGGAATTACCGTACCTCCCTGTGTCTTCCGCGTCTTGGCCTTCGGCGCCCTTAATTACCATGTGGATTAGGATTTCCATCTATAGGTGCTCAGAATAATATAGTATAATTTATTATTTTATTATTTATTTTTTTAAGTGTCTCGCCCCTTGAACGGTAAAAAAAAAAAAAACAAATTCATATTCACCCCTAGAACATCTATTTATGTTTCATAGATGCTACCTGTGAAAATTTTTTTTTGATCCAAGCTCCCGTTCCCGTGTGGGCGTTTAAGTATCTTTGTCATATATATATAATATATATAATATATATATATATATAATATATATATAAATATATATAATATATTATATATATATATATATAATAATATATATATAATTACCTCTCGAAAGCATCATGCATGTAACTAAAAAAATATAACGGCTACAGGAAAAAAAAATAACATTTTTTGATTTTGGCAAGCAATTTCATCGATGAAAAACTTAAAAAAAAAATTATTTTTCTAATATTTATTAATAACACCTTAAATACTAGTATAAACTTAGATCTTGCAAGCGTATGGTGTGATTGACCTTGAATCCCTGCATTACTTCACGAGAGCAAGAGTTGCCAAATAGTATTTTAATTTTACGCTTTGGATTTAAATTTATTTTCTTTTTATATCTTTTTAGGGGTTCGAGCCGACGGAGGGACAGAGGGGGACGAAGTCCACCCCGTCGTCCCCCGGTAGGCCGAGAAACCCCGACTCTATCCATCGTTCTCTTGTTTACCCGTGGGATATTCTTTAGTTGAAAAAAGAAAAAAATCAACATTTGGTACCTTTGCGTGCTCACTCGGAGTACACGAGGCTTCTCGTATTCACAGAACATGGTAATAACATACAAGTTTTCCAACATTTTTAACTATTTTAAATTTTTCAAAGCGTTAATTTTTTTTTAATTACATGGATAAAAATGTATCATTTGGCACCTTTGCGTGCTCAATCGGAGTACGCGAGTTTCTTCGTATTCTCAGAAAATGGTAATATCATACAAGTTTTACAACATTTTAACTAATTTTAAATTTTTAAAGCGTTATTTTTTTTTCTTAATTTCATGGATAAAAATGTCACCTGATTAATAAAATGCTATTTATTTTCCTGTAGCTGTTATAGTTTTTTATTTATATGCATGATGCTTTCGGGAGGCTGATATATATATATATATATATATATTTTATTTTTTTATTTATATATATATATATATATATATATATATATATATATATATATATATATATATATATATATTATATAATATATATATATATATATATATAGTATATATATATATATATATATATATATATATATAATTGTTGTTTGTGAAATGTCAGATGCAACCACCTATAAATTGTACGACGAGCCGCCCTGATATATATATATATATATATATATATATATATATATATAATATATATATATATATATATATATTATATATATACATATATATATATATAATATATATAATATATTTTATATCTATAATAATATATATATATATATATAATAATATATATATATATATATATATATATTATATTATATATATATAGGCTACTCCCAGGCATCTTACCTTGTAAAAAATTCTTTGGGAAATTTAATCCGGATTTATTATTTTAGAGGTATAATACATTTTATTCCCTTCTATAAACATTATTATTTTATAATTTATATAAAAAAAAAGACTTCTTTTCGCATTTTTTTTTAAACTTCACATCGAATTTAAAAATATGCGGTTTAAACATTAAATTATTGACTGTTGTTAGTTAGGCTTGTGTTAGACTAGCCATACCGTGGAATAGCTTAATTCGTAGATGAAACGACGATATTTTTAAAATAACAGGAAACGAATCTGTTTTATTAAATTTTCTCCAGAATGCAATATAATAAAACATGAGTTATGTGAGATATATGAAATATATTGTTTTAGTGCGGAAAATGTATAAAAATAAAAAATAAAATAATATATATATATAATATATATATATATATATATATAATATATAAAAAAAAAATTATATATATATATATATATATATATATATATATATATATATATATATATATATATATATAGATATGTTATATATGTTAAAATATATATATATAAATATAATATTATATATATATATATATTTATATATATATATATAATTATATATATATTATATATATAATATATATATATATATATATATATATATATAGGCTTATTCCCCCAGGCATCTATACCTTGTAAAATGCTTTGGGAATTTTAATCCGGATTTATATTTTACGAGGTAAGTAATACATTTTATTCGCCTTCTATAAACATTATTATTTTATAATTTATATAAAAAAAAAAGACTTCTTTTCGCAATTTTTTTTAAACTTCACATCGAATTTAAAAATATGCGGTTTAAACTTATTAAATTATTGACTGTTGTTAGTTAGGCTTGTGTTAGACTAGCCATACCGTGGAGTAGCTTAATTCGTAGATGAAACGACGATATTTTTAAAATAACAGGAAACGAATCTGTTTTATTAAATTTTCCCAAGAATGCAATATAATAAAACATGAGTTATGTGAGATATTTTAAAGATATTGTTTTAGTGCGTGAAAAATGTATATAAAAAAAAAAATAAATAAATAAATAAATAAATAATAAAAAAAATCATATCTCAAAAACTACAATAGCTACAGGGAAAAGGAATACATTTTTGAAAATCCTGGTAAAAAAAATATCAAAAAAAAAAAAAATATTGTTAATAATTATAGTAATATGAGTAGAAAGCCTATTTAGAGAATTTTTATACGTTACTCGTTAAAATAAATAGACTTTGTAGTAAATTTTGTTTTTGTTTTTTTTAACTAAAGAATACCCCAAGGGTATACCGCACCGATGGCAGGAGTCGGGGTCTCTCGGCCTTCCGGGGAACTACGGGGTTGGACTATTTCCCCCCCTCCGGGGAGGGTCTCCGGAACCCCCGCTCTTTGGTATTTGGGTGTCGCGGGGGTTCCTCCGCCCCTCCCCTACGGGGTATGGAAAACGTCCCCCCCTGTGTTCCCCGTCGGCTCGAGCCCCCTACATTGCCGTGTAATACCTTTACAAATAATATATATAC
>JABUQX010087750.1:52500-62500 GCA_015478945.1 Trachelipus rathkii
TAATCATTTCAGGCAATGCAGATATTATCGCTATGTAATATAATTTCATACCTTCTCCTTGAAGTTCAAGCAGCATTGGTTTTGTTTTGCATTGTCAGCTTTGTATTTTCCATTCTAAATTCATTGATGATCTTTTTATATTTCAAAGAGGCAATTGTAATGCAAATTGTGGTAAGATTCATTTTTGAGATTCTAATTTCATATAAAATTTAAAATTTTGACATTTTAATAAAACCAAAAATATTTTTAGTTATATTTTCAATTCAAAATGAAATTACATTTCTTGCACAAAATAGCATTTTCTTTAAAAATAAAATATTTTTATTTCTGTTTACCTGAGTAAAGTAATCAATTTTGTTTTATTTTAAGACTAATCAAGAATAGAAAGTTAATTTTTATTTCTTGTTTCCAGGAATATAAATTTACTCTTATAATGCTTGTCACCTACTTGCCTTTCTTAATTGGAGTGTTTTCGGTAAATGTTAATCATGTCCCAAAGCAAAATAGAACAGCTGATGCAAATAAATCTGATACAGATCTAGAGTCATATTTTGAGCATTCAATAATTTCGTCAGTTGTTTTTGTACTGGTAGAGTTATTAGTGCTTGGGATATCCAGATGCAAGAACATTGTATTAAAAAAGAAGCGAAGATGGGAAAATTTAAGCGAAGTTGAAGCAACCTTATTGGAGCCAGTTGTCCAATATACTGCGTCCTCGGATCAAACTGAAGAAGAAGTATCATTCTTGGGCATATAAGCTACATAATTATGAAAAAATATTTATTAACAGAATTCCAAAGTTTTAATATTTTAATAAAGTTTTAATTTTAAATATATTTTTATTTATAAGATAGTGTAGTAATATTTAGTGTGATCTTTACTGATAATGCCAAAAAAGATTTTCATTAATCCTTGAAAAGGTAAGAAAACCAAAGATAAGCTTTCCTGTTCTTGGAAACACTGAGGATTCAGAAGGAAGCTACTTAAATACCGAATGTATAGTCAGTCAGATTGTGAGCAGAGTAAAGTCTATGAATCTAATTACATTTTAAAATTGCGAGACTATATCGAAAGCACGCCAAATTTAAAATACTAAGAAAGGACCCATACCCAAATGGTCAACAGGAAATTGGGTCTATAGAAATTGTTTTTTTTAGAGCTTCTCTAACGAATCCAACAAAACTTAACTTGACCTAACCTATCCTAACGACTGCTGCAGGTTGTTCGGGAATTTTTTTCAATGGCCAATCCCCTAAGATGGTTCTATGGCTTAAAATCTTTCTTCCTTCTACTACAATAATCTTGTGCATCTCTGCTATTATGTTTCTTCCTAGCAGAAAAACAGATTTTCGCCTTTTTGAATATTTACATACTTCTCACGAGACTGTTATATCTTCTCATCCAAATACTGAGGTCCTCTATTTAGGGGATTTCAATGAACACAACACTGAATGGTTGGGGTCCTCTCATACTAATTTAGGTGGGGAGGAGGCCGAATCATTCAGCATTCTCAACGATCTGGAGCAACTAATTAAAGACAACCCCCACACATTCCGGATCGTTCCCAACAATTTTGACAACTTGGCCTATTTATTTCACCCACTTAGTCCTTCTCCTCTAAACTAACATCTTTCATTCATCGGTAAATCTGTCCAAACCTATGTTTTATCAATTTTAAAATTTCTCTCAACAGCCCATCCTGCCTACGCGCTTTTATCTTGGCACTTGATCGGGCGATTGGGGGGCATTGCGTTGTTCTACCCAACTATAATTGTGCTGAACTGCTTGTCTTGGTGACTATTCGGACTTCTGCCGATAAAGGTGGGAGCTGTTAATCGTTGATGGGATGAGCAAGGTTCATTCCTTTCTTCGACTAAATCTTTCTCTCTTCATAAATCCATGCGTTCGTTCAGTGCTTGCTCTCTGGCCGCATTAGGCTAGAAGACGTGCGTATCGGGGTGGAAAAATTATCGCTCTTCTATCACTCTTGCTAATTTTTATATCAGCTAGTTAATCGTGCAAGGGAACTCTTGTAGAGCAACGGGCTTTCATCGAGCGAAGTACGCTACCTCCTTGATCTCACTACTGATTAATCTTTGTCCTCTTGCCAAAAACATCTTAAAAAACTTCTGTAAATCTGTTATTCCTCCTCTGCTATTCGATCTGATGGTATCTGTTGCTAATTATCCCACTGAAAAGGCAATCTCTTTGGTCTCCTATTTTCTCAACTCAACCCGGCGATTCTGGAATTCTCTCTCCACCTTCTTTCTCTAAAGGTTGTCCTTGCCTGTTGCCTGGTGATTACATTTTGATCGGGAGGTGCATGGAGTTCCATGGAAATCTATGACGTTAGCGAAGGCGGCGTGGCCCGGAGAATTCCTCCCAGAGTTTTGAGAGAGTGTGCTTGGTGCTTACCCGCCCCTCATTCAACTATTTATTCTCGTCTCACATACTAATAACTTTCCTTAGTGTGAGAGCACGCACTTGTCCAACCCTATTTCCGAATAAAAGGACAGCCGCTCTGATCCTTCTAACTATCGCCTATAGCTTCACTTTGTATTCTATTCTAAGTCTTATAAACCCTTCTCAACTATCATTTCTTAGATCCTCTGGAATCTCATTCACTTCCTTTTCGATCTCCAGATACGGCTCTGCGCTAGAGTTTACTGGCAATATTACTTTCGTATTAACTGATTTATGGTTTTCCGCCCTCTAGGAAACTACTGGAGAGACTGCAGTAGATGGCGACTACATATCCAAGGATCTTGACCAAGTATGGCACGCGTCGCTGCTCACAAGCTCCCTTCCTTTGCGGTTCCTCCTTCTCTTTGCTATAATTATGTATAGTTTTCTTTCAAATCGCTCATTATCGGCTGGTTGAATATTGGGGCGACTTCTTTTTCTTCAATAGTGGTTGTTCCTATTGTATCTGTTCTTATCCTCCGTAACTTAATTCCTCTTTCATTAATGATTTCATTACCTGCACATCTAACTCATCCATCGTATGCTGATGACTCTCTTCATTCTTCAACTCATTTCTATTCTGCTCCCTCTTTTACTTTTAGAATTGCCTCTCGTCATAATCTTTCAGATTCTATTCTCGCTGATCTGGACAGAATTTCCGGGTGGGGTCGTCTCGACCTTGTGAAATTCAATTCTTTAAAAACCCAACTTCTACAAATCTCTCTCCTCTCTCTCTCTCTCTCTCTCTCTCTCTCTCTCTCTCTCTCTCTCTCTCTAAGACACCTTTTAACTTTCCTATCCCTTTCGACGGTTCTCTCGTCTCACCTGTTGACAATATAAACATCCTTTGCCTTAACAAACAAAAAAATGTCTTGGAAACCTCATCACAACGGTTGCTAGGGCGGCCTCAAAGAAACGAGTTCTGTTTAGGCAGCGAGACTTTTTTTCCTCTTCTTAGTTGTTCCAGTTATACAAGGGCCTCATTGGCCCTTGTATGGAGTACTGCTCTCATTTCTGGGGGGGCTCTGGTTTCACCCGGCTTTTGGATATGGTCGAGTCAAAGGACAAAAGGTTTATAAACCGTTCTGTACTTTCCAGTTCACTTGACCCTCTATCTTTGCGGCGCGATGTTGGTGCCTTTTCTCTTTTTCTATAGGTACCGCAGCGGCAGGTGCTCGTGAGAGCTTATCACTCGCGTACCACCACCTTGACGACGCCCTCGTAGCACAAAGGGTGCCGTGTCGGCGCATGAGTTTTGTGTTGATATTGGTAACTCCAGGCTAGTTCGCTGCTGTGCTTCCTTCTTTCTTGCCACCTCTGTTCTGTGGAATTTTCTTCCATCTTCTGTGCTTCCTGTTGAATTTAATCTCTCACTTTAAAGCCTGTGTCTGTGCTCATCTGCGTTGTTAGCGTTAGTTGATGAATGTATGAGGTGTGCAACACCCTTCCTTGAATAATGCTCTGCCCGCGAGTGGTGGTAAAAACTGCAAAAAATTGGTTTTAGCGCTGCTCCCAGTCTGTTACGTTCGGTCTGAACGAGCTCTAAGATTTTAGGTAAATATAATGGTTTTATGGGCTTTTAGTCGACAGCTGGTTATAAGCAGAGTTAAGTTAGTAATTTAGAGTATTTTGAATTGGGAGTGCTATCGGCACGGTGAGGCCTCCAAATTTAAAATCTCACGTAACTGGATTTGTCGACGTAACGCAGATTGTAATCAGCTGCCGACTTTACGTTTGATCTGGATGAGTCAAAATCTTTAACAATCTTGGAAATAAGAGATTTTTATCTTGAAATGGTTTAAATGCTAAAAATAGTTTGTACGTTATAGCCGTTTCTATGGATTAGAAATTTAAATTTTTTTTTAATATTCGGAAATTAATAAAAATTAAAATGAAAGCTGAAATAGGACCATATTTTAGGGAAATCTAAATCTTACCTCCTTCCGAATGCGTTTGGTTAATTTACGTGAAGAACAAATTCAAATTTCATTTAACTTTTAAAGTTTAATACGGAAGACTTCCCCTGATATTAAAGATTTGTTTGTGCAATCTCTACAAAATTTGGACAATAGCTTTAATATATTTCTTTTACTCATTATTTGGGCCGTTTTGTATTTTTTTTATGCCTATCCATGCATTTCAACATTGAATGCCAAAGTTAGGTAAACTAAATCTAATTCCCTCCTATTGTTGCGCGAGTATTAAAATAGCCCAAGTTATTAAAATTTCATTACGTTTGTAACCACGTTTCTCAGCAACAAATTAATTATCTGGCTTTACACCCTGCTTAAATACTTAAATTTTCTTGGTTAAGAGAATATAATAAAAACAGTAAAATAAAATTGTCATTTTTATTGGACAAATTTCAAGACCATCTATGAATAAGAAAATTAAGAAGTAAAACTTTGAAACAAATCCATTTAATTTTTCAAGTTCATTTTAAGTTTGAAAGAAATTTTATTATATATATTCAGTATCTATCAAGTTCAGAGGGCCAAATTTGGGATGTAAAGAAAACCATATTTAAAATTAAAGAATAAAATTACATTTTATTGTCTAAATATTTAAAAGAATTTTTATTATGACCTAAAAGGTTAAAAACTTAAATTACTTTAAAAAATTTAAAATTTTAAAAATTCTGATTTTCAAAATCTTCTTGCAGATCTTTCTCTATTTCTTGCGGTTCATTTTCGTTTTCGTCTCCACCGGTACCTCTAAACACATTCGAATCTATATTTTGTCCTCTACCAACTCCTTGCTGCTCAGTAATACCACAAGCTCCACCACTATGACCTTGCGCCATTAGTGCTGCTCTACCACGGCCCCTGGTTGGGGATGCACTCCCTTGTTCTACTGATCCTGCTCTACCTCGGCCTCTGGTTGGAGATGTAATTACTTGTGCTACTGATCCTGCTCTACCACGGCCCCTGGTTGGAGATGCACTCTCTTGTGCTACTGATCCTGCTCTACCTCGACCTCTGGTTGGAGATGTACTTACTTGCGCTACTGGTCCTGCTCTACCATGGCCTCTGGATGGAGATTCACTTCCTTGCGCTACTAATGCTGCTCTACCACGGCCTCTGGCTGGAGTTGCTCTACCACGGCCTCTGTTTCGAAATGCTCTTCCTCGTGCTACTCGTCCTGCTCTACCACGGCCTCTAAGAAGATGTTGATTAGCTTGTATCAAATCTTGTTGTGGTAACCCTACACCTGGAAAGTCAGGAAAGTACATAGGATTAAAAAATAGTAAAGCATCAGGATTACCAAGATTCACCATTTCCATTGCTAAAACAAAATTGGCTTGCTGCTCCTGTTGGTTAGGATAAATCTGAAATTCTTGTTCCACGACATCCGGTTGTTGACCTTCAATTTGAGGCTGCACGTTTTCCATAGGATTCTCTTCCTCAGGATTCTCTTCCTCAAGATCCTCGAGTTCTGGAACATCATCTGCAGGATTTTGACCTTCCCAATTTCCTTCATCAGGTTGTGAAGGATTTTTTAAGTTACCTTCGAATACTTCTCCAGGCATTTTTCTAATGAACCTGAAACATAAGCAACAGTCAATACAAAATTAAAGTTTAAAATGATTAATAAATAAGGTTAACTTACCAATGAATGAAAGTAAAAATATCTATATATCTATCTATTATCTATCTATCTTTTATAATATATATATATATATATTATATATATATATAGTATATTTACTAATATTATTATATATATATTCTAGTAAATTTAACTAAAAATAATATTAATAATATAAGTAATGGTACTCTTATATAGTATAGTATAGTACCACTATACTAAATATTTAGGCTATATATTATATTAAATACATTTATATATATAATTATATATTTATACTATATATATATATACTATCTATACTATAATATATTAATAAAGTAAATATTATATAATTATATATATATAAATTATATATATATATAATATATATAAATACAGTAGTATTTATATATATATATATTAAATACATATATAAGTATATATATATATACTACATACATAATGATACTATAATTAATTATAGCTATAATATATTATATACTATATATATAATATATTATATAATATATAATTATAATATTATTAATATATAATAGAATATAATATAGTACCTACTATTTATATATTATAAATCCAATTATATATAGTATATCATATATATATAATATATATATAATACAGTAGTTTAATATTGAAAGATTAGTATATTATATATATATACTATATATATATATAATATACTAAGGTATCTATGATATATATATTAATATATATAAATACCATTATATTATATATATATAATATATTTATGTATATAAACATATATTATATATAGTTATTATATATATATATATATAAATACATTATATATATACTATACTATTATATATATATATATATATATCTATATATATATATTATTAGTAAGGATGAATATACTTATATTATACTCAGTAATATATATATTCTAATATAAATATATATATAAATATAATAGTTATATATATACTGTATATATATAATAATTATATATATATATACTATATATAGTATTATATATATAATATATTATATATATATATATATAGCATATATATATACTATCATATATATATATATATATAATATTAAATACATAATATATAATATATCATAAAGTACTATACTATATTAGTATATAATATATATTACTGTATTATAATATATATATATATGATATATATATATTATAATATCTGATAGACTTATATAGACAGTATATATAGCGTCATATTCATATTTACCCTAACCTTAAATTACATTATTTTTAATTATTATATATTTATATATATTAGTAGTATATAATAATATATATAGGTAATAAGAATATATATATAGAGAATACAATAATATAATTTAATATATATAAATACATATATATATAATATATACCTGATAAAACCCATTATAATAATACCTTATAATAATAATAAATATATACCTTATATATATATAATATATATATAATATAATTATATATAATTAGTATATATTAATAATCTATATTTACTGTATTACTAAAAATCTTATAGTACCTTGATATATACTATTAATGTTCAGTTCTTATAATACTTATAATATGTTAATATATCATATACAATATTATATATATTTATTAATAATATATGAAAAATAACAATAATATATAATAATAATATATCTAATAATATAATATACTATAAAATATATATTAATTATAGTTAATTATATAGATAAATAGTTTATATATACATTTAATATATTATTTATAACTATTATTTGTTCTCGGCTCGTTGTTATTTTAAGTCCTCATATTTGTAAAATAAATATATTATATATATTTATATATAATATATTATAAACCAACATATCCTTACATATGTAACATAAAGGTAATGATGATATAAATGAATATTTAAATTCAACGATAATAAATAACAGATATGAATCGATATATATATGTACTATATATATATAGAGAATATATGATATATATATATAAATTTTATATATTATATATAAATATTAATAATATAATAATTTATAAATATATAATATATTAATAATTATATATATAATTATAAATAATATAATTTAAATTATATATAATATATTTATAATAATATATATTATATTAATATATAAGTATATTAATATAATAATAATTATAATAAATATAATAAATATAATATATAATACATGCATGTGATATATATAATAATATATATATAATATATAATATATATATATAATAAATGATATTATATAAATGTATATAAATATCAATAGTGATATCAATTGATACTTATATTATTAATAATTATATATATAGTATAATATATATAATCTACCTAATCTACTTTTAATACAGAGGTATATATATAAAATATATATATATTATTATAGTTATATATATAATGTATATGTATACATATACATACATGAGTGAATAGTGAATGTATGAGCATGCTCATATATACAAGATATATAACATTGCTGCAATTCTCATTAAATGTATTTTTACATATATACAATATACATACACTATACTTCCAAAGAAGATAAAGGATATAATAGTTAGTTTTATATATTATTATATTAATTATATATTATGTGTATATATAATAATATATTATATATACATTAAATAATTTATTGTTATATTATTCATATTATTCAAATCTATGAATAAAAGTTATTAATATGATTATTATTATATATTAACATTGATATGTTAAAAGATATGGATATTTTTATATATATAATATTCAAATTTTAATATGAAATAAAAACAGTTATATCTTATTTATAATAGTTTTCTTTAATGGATTTAATACATTCTCGTTTTAACTCAATTCCTGAAATTGTAATTCAGATATTGAAATATTAAATTAGTAATTATTTATTCTGAAATGTGCATAAGAAGAACCAATGATTTTAAAAATTAAATTGGTCACAAAAATTGAACCAATGATTTATTAGATTCCTAGGTAGAGATTAAACTTATTTAAAAATATTATTTCTGAATAATTATTGTACACTGTCTTCGAATTTATCTCTCCGCTTTTCGAGAAGGCAGGAGTCGTACTATTTATAAAAACTGGCTTCTAAATTTAGCTATTTTCAATGCCTACTGAACTCACATTTTTTTTAAAATTTTACCAAGGTTCCAATTCCATTTGTATTCTGTAATGTATTCTTTCAGATAACATTTTTCACAAAAAATAGAGAATTTTATCAGAACTTCCACGGACATCCGTTTGAACAGCTCGTTCGTATCCTTTGATACTCTATCAGTAGTGTTGTTCCTGAGAATTCTGTCCAATATCCAACTCTTTTTATATTATCTATTAATATATAAAATGTTATAATATTATATATTTATATTAATGGTGAATATATTATCATTAATATATATATATATAATAATTTAATATATTATATTATTTTATATATCTTATATATATATATATTAATATAAATATTATAATTATAATAATAGCTAGTATATATTAATGCCCCAACCTCCCATATAACATATCGCGATTGGCATTGGATTCGAAACGATTTCATACGAATGTGAAATAAAATATGAAGTCGAATTTAAACTACAGGTAATATACGAGCTTCACCTTCTACAATTAAAAAAAGTTAAATCTATGTGAAAGCTAAACTGTACAAATCAATATCTCTTTATCTACGTTCATAACCTCACTTAAACGTTAACTTTGTATTTTTGAATTCCTATTCTATAATTATATTTCCACATTGCACTTGTTTAGAAAAAAAAATCATACGTCCTCTGTCATTCGCGCGCATTTGGTTCATTCTTGTTTTCGATTTCATAGGTTAGAAAAATAATTTGACGAGCTGATTGTGGAAGCAGTATAACCGCATGAACATATATATATTGATATTATAATATATATATTTATATTTATTATATATTATATTATATGTATGTAATATTACACCTGAAATATAAATA
>JABUQX010087750.1:67500-85874 GCA_015478945.1 Trachelipus rathkii
CCACCACATATGCCTCCTTTGTAACTGTCAACGTAAGTTCACTTTCTTGTTGGTCAATAGAAATCTCACTTGACGTAAGGTATCTGATACATATGGATAAATAGCTTATAGAAAGTACTCTTGACACAAGGGATGTGGCCGATTATGTGAACAAGTTCTCCATTTGTCTCTGCTTTTTGGAGCGGTAAAATATAGTTTTCCATTTAACGCTGATATTACAACATTTGATTGGTGTTTAATAATGTTTAATTAGTAAGAAAGAAGTCTAATACAAATGTATTGTCATATTAAAAAAAATAATTTATTCGATAAGTTGATTATCTAAGTAAACTCTCAAATAGCGAGTTAATAAAAATCTGCTGAGAATAAGAGGAATAGCACCGGCTACAATAGACTGTACTCTAAGCGACTCGAGGGAAATTTAGAACATAGATTAGAAAAAGTAGTCGTGAGGAATAATTATATATAGACAACTCTATTTATATATATTCGATAGAATCTTTCTCCTGTATTTATATAGCCCTAAAATATAAATAATAGATAAACGAATATATAATAATATTAATATATATATATATACATAATATATTATATATAGTATTAATATTAAATATATCACTTTTAAGTTAATAATTTTATATATAATATTAATATTATTAAATTATTAATTAATATTATATATTAATATATAATATATATTATTATAATAATATTATATATATATAAATAATATATATATATATTATATATATATATATTAATTAAATATATATATTAATATATTATATTATTAATACATTATACTCAAATTTCATTATAAATGAATTAATTTATTTATATTACTACTCTCTTATTTTATATATTTTTTGTATAGTCATAGCATATTATACTATTATATATACTTAATTCAATATACTACATGTAACTTATAATTTATAATTAATGTTAAAAATTGATATGATATAAAATATTAATTAATATATATAATTAAATAAATTATATAATATATACTATATTTTAGTAGATGTTATATTAGCATATATTTATATTATATTATATATATTAATTATTTAATGGTCATAAGCGTTTCTTTATAACGACTGAACACTATCTATGGTAATAAATAATCTTGTAGTGGATGTGACTCATGATGGTAATGCTTCTTAATAATTTTGTTACTATATGTTTTAATTCTTGTCTTTGATATTTCATCTATACGTTATTCTCGTCCTTTCATTATATTTGGGATTTGTTTTTTTAACCTATCTATAACCATATGTAAACTCACCTGTAATTTACATTTAGCAATACATTCATATACGGTCTCTTTCAATTCTACGATGGTTGCTTATATATAACCAATTTTATCGTAACTATTTTAACTTTTATATGTGTTAATGTGTAATTATATGCTTTTGTAGATTAATTTTATAGCTATACATTTTCAAACTGAAAAGGTGATTAATGATGTTAATTTTTTTTTTAGACTATTTAATATTTGAAGCTCATAGGTTATATCGCTATAAACTCGACTTATTTTACACTCGAAAATATTGTAAGTAAATGGTGCTACATCATGATTAGTAAACAAGATAGATTAGAGTCATACGTGCAAGTCTTGTGCTGGAATTTTGTATTTTAGCATTTTATTTTAGTGTGATATTCGAGTATACTTGACTATAATTGTTAATTGAGGTCTATCAACTCGCATGACAGATTGTTTCGCGACCCGAAATAATATTGGCGGTGAGGGTAGTTGGTCGTTGAAGCCTAACGTCATTATTAGATTTTTTGAGTTTTTTCATAATTGAGTCTCATTTCATTGTGTTTTGTATGTGATATTATTTAACATTTGTAATGTTATAGTAAGATTAGAGGAGATTAGTTTTTACTGTTTCTGGGCTCTTTATATTATTTTTTATTGTTAATGTCTCTTCTGGTGCTATTCTCGAGAGCTAAAGCCTCAATAAATATGCTACATAGAGGGTGTGATTCGTGTGTTATATTCCGAGTATATACTATTGTGAACTAGTTCTATTACTTAAATGTAGATATTCTCACGATATGAATATTTAATATTCAAATATTATAGATTAAATATCTTGGAATAAAATATAACTATATATCCAAATTAACTACACAAAGCCGAAATCCTATCATAATACCCCCATTTTTACTACCGTATATAATCTCTATCAATCAGCCCAATATATCGTACCTATTCTGCTTCTGCTAGATGGACACCGTTGGTAACTATTTCACTAAACTCCACGAGAATATTGAACCACACATATCGCTAATATACTCTTAATTATAGGGAATCACTCACTCTCTCTAACCTTTTAAACGTTATTTAAAAAAAGTAGCTCTTATATATTATATATATATTATAAATCACTATATTACTACTATAATAGTTTATTACTACCAGATAATTCATATATGTTATATAGATACTCTTATATTATATTATAAACAATACTTTCAATATATTTTAATTATTGTTATTGAGTTCATATAAATTATTTTTATATTTAGTATTTTATATAAAATATAATACTATGATATTATAAATATTATATATTAAATATTAAATTATTATTTTAATATACTTCTCTTTAATATTTGATTATTATTCTATTATTATTATTATTTTTATTAAATTATTCACATTTTTGTTAATTAATTTGTTTCAATTATATTTAAAGTATTAAGTTATTATTTCAGTGTTTTCATTATTTAAACCTCCTCTAGGCTCATATTTCTATAATAATCTTATTCATTTATTCTAAAGATAAAAGTGCTACTCAGAGGAATATTTACAGTAGTGGCTTAAGATAACTCAAGAGGTGCTGTTTTGTTTTCATTAATTCTCAGCGAAAATATTTATAATGATGTTAACTGTATCTCATCCATATAGATGAAATATGTTAATAGTGTTCATTACCGCTAAATTCATACTATACAAAATATAATTTATTGTGCCTCCTCCTTCTCCAAACTCATATAAAGTTTTTTTTTATCCTGTAATGATAATTAAGAATGAGTCCATTTGATCTAATAAAAGAATATTTTAGGATATTAAATTAAACCTAAATATATATATATATATCTATATATTATATATATATTATATTTAATATTTAATATAATAATATTATCATATATTATATAATATTATTAATATTATATTATTATATATATATGTGATAAAACAGTATTATATTTAAGACATTATAAAATAATATTATAATTACATATAATATAACCTCAAATATATTATATATTTATAGTTAATATATACTAATTTTAATACTTTATATAATAAATATTTATAATACTAATATTATAATACACAAATTAGTACCAAAATTTAGATTAATTAATAATAATAATTTTTTATAATAATAAATATATTAACTGTTAAGATTTAAGAATATTTAGTGGATATAATAAATTTAAAAAGATTTTTAAATTTTGACATTATATAGATATAAATATATAAGAGTTTCGTCAATAACGCTTATATTATTTTAAGGAGATAAAACAAAAGGGTGACTAGCATTATAATAGTAAGTAAGCAAAATATTAAAAGCTCATGCAATATTTATTGCATGATTGATCGCTCGTAGAAGAACCGTTTACTATTTATATAATAATACATTATACTTATATATCTCAGATATACCTAGAATTCAACTTTATTATATCTCTATAGAATATAATAAATTTTGAGCGGTAACCTAATATATAAACTAGCTCAAGTTTATATAGTCTTTCTTCATTATTAGTGTCTATATTATCATATTTATTATTGATATGATCATAATATTAGTTTGACAATCTTTCTATAATTTTATATTTAATCTATCAATCTAAAGTTATACCTTTTAAAATAAAGTCTTCAAACTCTCCAGCGTACTATTAAAACGATATACTTTCATATGCATCTTATAGTCTCATATGCGTTGTATAAACTATTTAATGCAGGTTAGTCGCGCTACAGCATCACTACTGCCTACACGCTCTGCTCACGATAGCAGGAACTAACGCTGAAGAGAGTATATTAGACCCAATCCAAGACTTTTTGTATGTCGCCTAAAACCCATAGTTAGGCTTATGTCAGTGGATATCATAAACGATGCTAGTCTGAAGATTTGTATAGGAAACTATACAGTTATTAAAAATTTAGTATTTATTTTTTATCTGTTATTAGGTTTAATTTTTCCAACTATTAAGCGTAGATTAGGGCTACTCCTGAATGGAGAAGTAAGCTGAATAATAGAGGTAGTATTTCTGAAGTAACTAGGCAAGGTAATAGTATGGACAGAAGAATCTCGATACTCATTGAATACAAGTTGCCGATATGACCTATAGATTATTTGTTTTGTTCGTTGTGATTGTTTTTCATATTACCAATGAAGAGAGTTCACATCTCGCTACACGTACTTTTTTAGTATCTCGAAACGCAACATGACTGTACAGAAGAGGTAATGTGCGGAACGCGTCTACATACAAGGCCCGTCCCCCTAGCTATTCGTAGGAACAGTTAACAGGGCTCTGTCAACTTGTCAGGGTTTCCCTCGTCACACTTCCTCTGGTACCCAACGATCTGATAACTGTTGCGTAGAAGCCCCCTAAATATCGACTCTAATATCCTTAAGTGTAACGTCTTCTCACATTTCGCCTGTGAAAATGGCGGTAATCATTAGAAGTTATTATATTTGTGTGCCATTTGAATTTTACCATTGTGCACTATTCTAGGAACTACTAGTAAGTAAGAATTTACAATGAAATCAGGAAGTCTGTGAGGTACTCCACTAGATAGTATATGGAATATTAGGGTATGTTTCCTTTGTTGTCCCTAGCTTAGTTCTCACTATATATGTTGGAGATATAAAACAAAATAAATAACAACAACAATATTAAGCACAAACAATAATAGAAATTATCATTTTGTTTATTTCCTCGCTAAATCAAAAGGTTCTCATATACGGCGTGATTCAACCTCCTATTACTCGCTTAATCAAACAGGTTTATTATTTTGGAAATGGTTACGCTATTCTATATAGATATATTACGAGATATATGAATATGTTCCGTGTTATGAAAAAACGACCAGTGTGAACTCTCTGATAAGACTTTCAGATGCTTTCTCGATATGGTAGCATAATTTTGAGGCAAGACTTATCATAGTTACTTTAGTATTTTATTTTACTCAATTGCTGATGAAATAAATTAGAGTAGATATAATATAGATATATGTATATTGGACTATAGGTAATGGGATTATTCAGGTTAACAAAAACTCTCCCATAAAGCCATTAGTAAATATTTATATTTATATCTTATATTATAAATTCAATATATATATCATTACCCACCTTCTTTCGTATAGCTATCTAAAAAAAATATTTCTTACATATTTTTATTAGCATCGATTATATTATAATTCGTATAGTCGATATATCCTACTATTGAAAAATCCTGAACATAAAATTATAATTATTTTGTAACTGGTATCAGTCCATCGATGCTGTATTTGAGTTTTTATTTGCTTTCCTTTTGACTTTCTCTCGAAGGTTCATCCAACTCTAATGATTTCTTTATTTATTGTATGGTCATCACTATCAGAGAACGTTAAATTTTTGTGATTTGTATTAGCCCCAATTTAAAGTTAATTTTTTAATAATATACTATACTCGTGTTTACTAATAGCTAATTATGATTAAAGGATGAATCTCGCAAAAACATTGGTTCTTATATTTCCGCTCCTAAACTTAATTGAATACCCTGCTTCTGATTTACATTTACGATAACTCTAACAGTTAATTACGTTACAATTAGTTTTACAGTATAACTTCTTTATATATAATAAGTTTTCATCGTTCTTTTATTGTAAATACGTCGATTAAAACATTGAAACAATTAATCTTAACAGTTTATGGCTTACTCCTAAAATAAAAGGTCAGTTATATTATATATATTGATATCATGATATTTTCTCGGAACCCTTTAGTAAAATAGCACTATGTTCTAGTTTCGCTTAGTTATTGTATTAAAGTGTACGACCAAATATGCTAACTTAATAGTAGAGTGAACTTAACCCTGACGATGATTAATATTTCGGGAGCCCAACTCAGCTAGTGAGTTGAATAAATGTTTTATAATATTAGAAGTCAAAACATTTTTGTCTAGTGTTTGAGAAGGGGTAGAGCTGAGTTGAGATTTATGGAATATTTAGTCACCCATATTTTATATATCTATCCTTATTAGGCAAGCTATGGGGTTGAATTGAATAAATCCCTCAAAGTCCGCATTTTGTGAATGTATGGCTATAATTATATATATATACTTATACTAGCTATTTTTTTAATTAATATTATAGTTATTGATTAATAATAATATTATATAATTATATATATATAAATACTCAAAAGATAATAGTATAGTAACCTAAAAAGAAGCTCTATCTTCGTTCTATATAATTAATTAAAACTTCATATAAATAAAGAACAATTAATATAATATATAAAAATTAATTATAATATATATTATATATAAAAATAATTATAATAAATAATACTATATTTCATTTAAGAGAAATCTAATAGTAATAGTATATATATACTATAAAATACTATATTAATATAGTATATATGTTATGAATATATAAATAATCTAAAATGGTGTATTATATATTACACCGTTAATAAGATTAATAACCCTTATCTATACTCAGGAACAAGTCAGTCAATTTAAATTGTGTATTTTAATTTATTCACAACTACTTAATACAAATTCTTTTTTAAAATATATATTAAGATATAGTGTAATATTTGTATTTTTAAATTTATTCCACACTAATATTCTCAATAAATTAAATAACTATATATAATATATATAACTTTATATATACTTTACTTCCTTAAGAAACGTAAAACACTCTTATATTCTAACTATAATTAACTATTTATATAATTATTATATATATATATATTATTAAATATAAAATATATATAATATATATACAATAATACATATATACCTAAGATTATTATCTAGTGAAGCATATCGTAGATATTTGTATTTATATTTTACTGTGCAAATGGGAGTGTAAAGTCCACTGAATATTAAATAAGTTTAAATGTATGTAATTTGTATATGTGCTGTATTTATTGACTACATTTTCCATTTCAATATTCGTGAGCCAAGCAATGAAACCATAGTTTTAACTAATAGAATTGGTTAAAAGTGAATATTTGTATTACTAATAGTGTTATATAAATATTCATGTAAATATAAATATATATATACATATACTTTATATCCCTATAACATAGAAAATAAATTTAATTCATATAATGTTATAAAATATATTTCTTTCTGCTCTACATAACGTAGAATACGTATTATAATATAGTAAATAGTAGTTATTATTGATTTATAATAATAAAAATATAGTAAATTTATAAAATATATATATTAACTATATTAGATTTAGTTGCAGTATACTGTTAGTATATATTAATGATCCCTATTTAATTTACTCTCTATAATATAATATTAATATTAAATTCTAAAATTATCTATTGATATATAATATATTTATTATATTATGATAATATATTATTAATTAATACCTATATTATTATACCTACCTATTATCTATAATAAATATATATTTTAAAGATAGTGTATTATTATCATATATTTTAGTGAATAATATATATATAAGGTGAACTTAATAAATATTTAAAATATATAACCTTTATATATATATGCTCATCGATATATCATAATATATATCTTTGCAATATCTCATTTTAATGAATAAATAAATAAAATTTAAAATATTTGACGTCCTTTTATAATTTATATACATTAAGTGACGGTAAAAAAAAGGCATTCCATAATTTTCTAATAATAAGTTAAATAGTTGAATAGTTGTGCTCTTTATAATATTTGTGATAATACAATAATTCTATGGCTTAAGCCCCAATAATCTTGATCAATGACGCTTTACTACTTCGCTGCAGAAAGATTTTTGGTTAATAGGTAATTATGTACTAGTAGTTTAGGGGATTGTTAGTGCAATCTTTTAGCGTAACGTACTTATTAATAGAAGTTTAATATCATATCTCTTACCCTATACATCAAAGTAATTTTCTCTCAATAAAACTCGAATTCTTGAGGTTTCATTTCCATTTTCCATAATATCATAGAATTATATTATTATATTACATGTATTTAATATATTTATAGTTATAACACTATATTCATATTTAATTAGTGAATTATCATTTATTAATATTAGCTTGTATAATGAGGTAAAATGGAATGAATTAAGAAATTAATAGTAATTTTATAATGGAAAATTTCTTGTACAAAAGAATTTATTTATGATAATATTATAAAAGTATGTATTAAAGATGTAAATGTAATTTTATATATACTAGTGTATCAATATGAGTGTAGTGTATAATCACGTGAACTATATGCTTCGCAAATAAATAATGTCAATATAAATTATTTAGAGTAAACAATGTATATATTATTTATAGTATATATATATATAATAGTTAATACTTGTAAAATTATATATTAATATATTTAATATAATATAGATTAATTATAGCGGACTTATAATAATTATATGATTACTTCTTCTTTACATTAATAGCCTATACCAAATATAATAAATTATATAATTATATAATTAATTATACTTAAGTACCATTATAGAATTGTGAGTATATAATGAATATTGTATAATTAACTATATGTTGTGGTAATAATATAAAATTTAAAAATTCTATTAAATTTATAAGATAGTTTTATATTGTCCTTAAAAAATTCTCTCAGTCGTTATAGGATGATGGATAAACCTATAATGATAGGACAATAATAAATAATTTAGTATAATTCTCTGAGAATTACAATGGTTGGTACAAATCGTTATCTCAGTAAGATTATGAGAATTGACTAGTAACCTACCTCGCTAAGAGTGCTCTCTGTGTGCAAATATGTTTGCGCGCGTCATGTGATTAATTAGATGGAATATTATTTTTTATAAATATTTTATAAAATAAAATTCTATGGTACCTCGCAGTTTATTTAAGTTCTCTCGTAAAGCCCCAGAGTGATATTTCGCGTTCAGGGGCATAAGTCTGGCGCTGTGCTCATTTTAGAAAATCTTAGAATACTTGGGCTAAACATGAATTATTACACACTAAAAAAGACAGCCTCCTCTAGTAAATTATCTCAAGAAAGCATTATAATATGTTCATTTTTGACACAAATAATTTAGTACCAATGGCACTACCTTTACGTGCGCTAAATATTCTATTCAAACACTTTATGTTGAATATTAATGATAAGAACTAGCATACGAATATATATAAACTCTCAGAGACAATAAAATATTGCCCATAAGCGTTTTATTCTACTATTATTTTTTATAGTAAGCGTTACTCGTATTGTGGCAGCCCTCTCTCTCTAGAGAAGAAATCAACTTATAGATACCACAAATTCTCATAAATATTTTTTAGGCTATATTGTAGTTTATATTTTATGAAATTCAATTTGTCTGAAAATTAACAACCTATAAAGGCTCTCGATAAATCCCTCATTTGTTTATTATTGATTTCTAATTAAATTATCACAGTGAGACATATAATAATTAGTGCTATAAGTTAATTTCCTAGCGTTATCTCTACCAACGTTGTATACAATAGATTCGACTATTTTTTTAATATATGCCCCAATTGGAGGAGATTTTTTAGAATTAATAGGTACTAATTTAAACTAACTTAATCTTATAGTATATCAAATTCATAAGTGATATCTGCATTTAAGGTATTTATAGATTTGGTAAGTAGAGCCTATTATTTCTCAAATATTTAAATATTATTATGCCTTCATGAGGTAAGAATACAGAAAAATTCCATTTTTTTGTGGTTCAAAAATATTAATAAGTGAAAATAATGAAATTATTTTAGACATTGATTTTCTTATCATATATTAAATTAATGCTGACTTATTTCCCGTATTTTAGGTATTATACTTATAGATTATTAGTATCTTACCTTTACCATATACTTCATGATAAGTCAATACTGTATATAATATCATTATCATAGTAAATTAGGAATGTATTTATACATTATAATTAGTTTACTTATATAGTGTTATCGAGATGAAATTTACTGTTTAGTTGATGAAGATCGCATGCTAACTATGACAAGATGTTTTGTTATAACCGATGTGAACTTATATGGGATATAACTACTCTATACGACGCTAAAAACTAATCATATTCTATGCTTGCCTCTTAGTAGTTTCCACTCTTAATTAGATCGAATTAAGCTATAGTTGAACGTATATAATAATAAAGTGTAATACATTAGTAATGCCTGATAAACTTAGAGTCAAATAATTTTTAGAAATCACCTCTACCCAATTAATGGGCATCTTTATTTGCATCCACCGTAACTACCTCCTTTGGTAATCGTAATAGATAGACTTTTACCAGTGAAGTTAAGATTATAGTTAAATCTAATAGGTTAAAAATGGTGGAGTGTATAGTAGTAGAGATTGATATCTAGACACATATTATAATAAGTGATTGATATTGTTTGAGTTGCTTTCTAGAAAAATAAATAGAAATTTAATCTCCATTACAATGATAAAAACAATGTGCATAAATAATTTCGGGGTATTAAATAGCAATAAAAATATAGCACGCATTAACAACATGGGACTACTCAGCAATAATAAAGATAATTAGACTTGATATGTGAGATTATACCCTGTTACAATTGCATCAACCATTACTCTTAGCAGAATCTATTGGTTTAAGAATATTACATACTCTTCACTACAATGGCTCATAATAATATTGATTTCTTCGCAACTAACATTTCTATGAAGATATGATATGAATGGTGGAGATCTGGCCATTGGGTGTCTACTCAGAAACCTGACGAGGGGGGACACTACAGCTCCCTCTGTTGTTCTCACTCGATGGCTCTAAGGACTCCGCGAGCTCTAAGATGGACCTAATTACGATATAGAGCTCGCAATAATATTGCACCCTCTGAGTAACGACTTATATGAAAACCTAACTATTTTTTACTAATAATACAATGCCAGAGACTATTTTTTGATCGTATGTCCAACCAAGAAATATTATAATATTAATATTATTTGTTTGTTTCACGTGTATTGTTTAATTAAAGTTACCAAGTCTACTAAGAATATAACAAGTGAGACGCTCACCCTAAAGATGATATTATTAATTATGGTCGGATGTAATGCTTCTTCATATTAATATATTAAGTAAGCTAATTTATGACGCTATAATGATATAAAGACATATTATTATTAACGTAAGGTAAAGTAGTATAATATAGTTCTTTGAATTTTTTAACAATATTATAACAAAATAAAATAATGAAATGCATTTGCATTTGTTTTTGTGTTTGTACAATAAAATATTATATAAATATTTGTAATATTATTATCCTAATAACAATATACTTCAACTTATATAACAGATTATCTATTCCAATATTCTCCTAGTATAGTCTCACTCTCTTATTTGTGCTCTCTGCCTCACATTTGGTGAGCTTTAACAATTGGGTCTATTAATAGTAATGCTGTGTCCAATTATTATGACAATGCTCAATATTTTTATACTTAATTCAACTTCTCCACTAACTCGAAATTCTCGTAAACAATAAAATAAATATGTACAATTTTATTCGCCCGTAGCATATAAATATAGAACAGATGTGACTTTGGTAACCTCCCACTTTTTGATTTTATTGGATTATTAAATAAATTGAAAAAATAAAAAACTGGGGATATAGAGTGGAACATGACTAGAATTATTGTCATTGTTTTTTAACAATGAAAAATGTGATATATATATAATATTGATGAAACTAATGTCTATGAAATGAATAAATTACGATTCAAACGCTCGCGGTTAGTTATAACATACTTCTTATAGTGTTATAGGTGGTTATGGATTTCTCTGCAGAATTTCTACGTATACGGTGTAAACCTTATACTTTGTAAAAGGGTTTCGTAACAAGTGTTGGTTAATATAAGGTTTTTATCCTAAATAACCTGACTTCTGTATGGTCAATTGGCCTGGCCTTTGATCTATACTACACTCCTTGTAGAAAGTAACATTCGACTTCATAACTCTTTTATATAGTTCACATTTAACTGAAAATAGTGAGTGTTCTGAAAATAATGGCCAACATCGTCATCCAATATTCCCGACTTATTATATTTTAAGTCATCGTAAAATGAATTTGAGAATCTCCCAATAATTTTTAAAATTCAGTTATATATTTCTAACTATAAATATATTAATAATAATAAAGATAAATATTCATAAATATACTTTTTCTTTAAGTCATATGTTATCTTACTCATATTTATTATTATAAATTTTTAATGTATACCTGGTTTATTGACTTATTTGTTATACAGGTAATATAATACCGTAGTTTTTAAGGTTTCAATCTACATTATGTTGAATATAGAATATTCTGAATCAATATAAGAACAATTAGTTAAATTTAATTAACTTTTTATCATTAAGTACAGTATTTTACGATATATTTTAGTGAGCCACCATACATATATTTTATTTGTTCCATCTATTTTATCACTTTTAATTTATGATTAAATAATTGTGAGTTATTGCTGTTATAATTATGATAAGTAAAAATTGTTGTAACCTTGTATCATTATTTATACATGCGCGTAAATATATCTAATAACAATGGATATATATTATTTTCGGTCATGGAGTTATAGGTTTCGCATATCTACGTTTTGCTTTTTCGATGGAAACCATAAACTATCCAAAAAATAATAATGTTATATATATATAGAGAAAACACGCTGGCGTAACCAGGGGATTTTCTGAGTTCAACAACATTCCTCCTCAATTCTTTTTGTTTTACATTGTTATGCTGTAAAAAGAAAATAAACAATATAAATAGAGTACAAAGTAAAATATCTGTGCAAAATCTACAATTGGAAAGTATATGTGTAAACTTATATATAAAATAAGGAACAGATTCCAGATCAGGCATTGAATAAATGACTAAAATTTTGTAGCCAGTTAAATAAATTAGTCCACGACTACTGCTTCTCTCCGACAAAAGTGAGCGGAAAGATGAAATATTCGACACGAGCAGTGTAATTCCTATTGCTAAAGCTAGTTTCAATTAATCATTGATTTTAAAATTTTCTCATATAAAGGAAATAATAATATAAATAAAATTCCGTAAATCTAATAAACAATCATAAAATTTATTTCATTCATTTTATCCTAGTTTAAAATATTTATTGTTTTAAATTTGCAGTGAATCCTTGGTTTGAAGTAATGTGACAATGAAATTTGAGTCCGACATAGGGGCAGTTGAATTAGTGCTTTTCCTTTCTCCAATGATGAAAAAGGTATAGTAAGAAAATATAAAATGCCAGCGAGCACCAATAATAGTAATGATGAAATATTTCATCGGTATCATTTTTTATACCACTTAGTGATAAGTGATAAAGAAAAAAACTATTAAAATTGACGTATAACTACGTTCACTTCATTCTTGTTTAAATTTGTTAATATTTATATATATATGAACTAGGATATATACCTAAATTTTAAAAATATTATAGAATACAGAACAGAATGCCAAAAGAAATTATATTAATCGTAAAAAATAGAAATATTATCTCACTAATCATCTATTATATCATTATCTACAGTTATTGAGTCTAAACAATATGATCTTATTCTTATGACCACATGGACCCTATTATTTAAACTCATATTAAAGTTAAGAATATATAAATGATTATCCTTTTATTTTATATATTGATTTATAAGTATTTAGAGTTGAACACATTGAATAATGATTTACATTTATTAATATTATTAATTATAGTATATGTATATAACTACTCATATGCTGAAGCCCTTCAATAAGCGAGTATATCACATTACTAGTAGATAGTCGATGATAAATAAAATATACATCAGACTTATCTTCGTCACTCAAAAATGTAGTGGTCGACGAATGGTATATGCAATTATTTATATGGTGTAATGTATATTAGTGAGGTGATGTTGATGTGTAAGTTTGTATGTAAATATTCGTACTTATTATGTATATTAATGGTCTTACTATATGTCGCTACTTATATGTTATGTTTCAATGTTATCATGTGGTTTTATGAACATGCAATTATGTAGTTTCCCTACTAAATACTTATATTTATAATGATATTAAGTATATGTAACTCAAGGGATAGATTAAGTATTAATAGTTAAATGTACTCTCTCTCTAAGTATTAGGGCTAAAATATATAAAGAGTGTCTTATTTATGAATCATTAGAATTCATTAGAGTTGTTAAAAAATGATTTGAACTCTCCATTTAATATAAAGCTCGCTTGATGTTCTGATTTTTTTGAGAGAACGAATTTATACTGTTATCTCCGGTCAGATACCCTTGTAAGTTATAAATGTTACTAAATAATATATTTTATTTTTCATTATAGTGAAGTAGTTATTTTATAAGCAGTAAAATACGTGTTTTTTAAGCCCTCAACAGTATAATATATTGTTAAAACCAAAAGATTTTTAGTGTTAAAAAAATATAAATATTTATTATATAATATCTATATATACTATTAATTATATTATATATGCTATATATAATCTATAAATAAATTATTATATATGTATTTTATTTTCTCACATAAGCGGGTAATAGAAGATGATTTACCTGAGTTATTTATTTCTTATTATGTATTATATATATATATTAGTGGATGCCATGTCACCTAATTTAACTTCCTTTGAATTCGTTAGTATGAAAAATATAATATTATTAACCCTATATCTAAAGGCCATAGTTGTATTATAGATGTACCAATATTATAATATAATACCTTACATAGTATTGTGAAGATAGTAACTCACGTGAGGTTAGGTATATATATATATATTATCATTAACTAATGTATAATCTCAATACTATTTATTAGCTCAATTAAAGTGAGTTGATAAGTGAGATGAATTGAGAAGGCGGATTAATGATATATAGTTGACTAGCACTTGCGTACTATTATTTATTCTTCTCATTTATAATTTGATACTATATTGATGGTGTGTATATAGATCTATATTTCCCAGTTAATATATTAAGATTCACTATGTTATAATTTATATAGTAGTCTCTCTTAATTGTACTTGATACATATACTGTGATTATTTCTAATTGAATAGATATACATAGTATTATTTATAATATTTTATGACTTTTACATAATTAAAATTATACATGAATATATGTAATATACTATAATATAGATATAAAATAGTTAGATATCATAATTAGATGTTATTCAGGCGTATTATTTTTGATTATTTACTAATAGTAATATGAAATTCTTTAATTGGTAAATAACTTGTGTGACATTTTTCTTGTTGCCGCTAACGAACACAGCAAGATTATTTAAATACATAATACTCTCTAAAAGTCATAATAAAATATATATAAATACTCACAAAAAATATTGCATAATTTTACTTTATACTTTAATATATTATTATTATTACTTATAGTGTTATAGTGTGTTGTATAATTTAATTAATAGTATATATAGTGGATAATTGTAAGTATATTAGTATTTAGTTATATATAGTACATTTTATATAATATAGTTAATTTAACCCTGAAAACAATAGTCAAAACAGATCTCATGTTGATTTTGAAAGGTTTGACACCATAGGTATATTATATGGTTTTGAATATAATTAATATTAATAACAGTACAGTAGTTATTTAAAATAATATAATAATAATTATATTATGTGATTATTGTGTGGAAACTTAGTATTCTGATTCAAAATTTATTAATACATACAAAACTTCTATAGATATATGACCACAAGAATAGAGCTAGACAAAGTTTGTATATTATATTATTTATAAATAGCCTATATATTTTTTTCTGTACATCTTATATAAATATAATTGATATTTTCTATATTAAGTAATTTAATCTATACAAGGGAATAAATATAAATTCACACTAAATTATACCAATAGATTTTAATAATGATAAATAATGTTAATACTATGCTCTCAAATCTGATATTGGATAATCATAGTGACGCTTTCGAAAACACACGAGTTTTATTCAACATCAACCTCTATCTACCAGGTTGAATTAATTGGCCCAGGATAGATGCTCAAATTGACTTGATTAATATGTACTGATCTCATATTGAAAAATGAATTGTAGGAAGTACTATATTTTATATTATGGTCCTAGTGAGTTATAAAGAATATTGTGTTATAAAACAACTTGCAGCTCAATTTGTGATAATTTGCCTCCAGGCATAAATATGTGTATATGATATATATTATATACTAATTATTAATATAATTATAAGCTGCATAATACCTTGATATTGAAATTATTCGTTTAAATTCGATCCAAATGTCTCAACGCCTACAAGCTATTATGGTTATATAGTATAATAACTACTCATATTTCCTCTAGCATGATGATGATTGATATATATCCAAATATATAGATATGGGTTGCTTGTTAATTTTAGGGTGATTTCACCACTCAAGAATAATTGATATAAAAGACAATTGGTAAAATGAGGGTATTATACTCTGTTGTCCTTCTGTAATATATGAGACGATTGATTTACATTGATAATTCTCTATATTAATACAGTCAAGAGATAGCTTTTTAAATTAGTAAGCTCTTATAATGGTAAAAATGTATAGAGTGATAAAAGAAATTCTTTGATAATATTTCGTATAGTGATTAATTCTAAAGAGAAAGCCATGAAAGCGAAGCTGTTTTTGTAAAACTAATTTAGCTTTGATGTAAAATTATCATTACACTGTTACAAAACTAGTCCCTGGTCAAAAAGCATATATAGTATGTGAGTACGTATTAATACATTTCTATTATATAAGTATTAATATTGTATAAAATCATAGTATATATATGTTTTTCCCTATTTATATAGGAATATAATGGGTATCATTATCTCATGTACTAAGATCTTATCCTTTGTTTAGAATATAATAATAATTTTTTCAGTAATTTTACCCTAGTTTCGATAATAATTAGATATACGAATATACAGTAACTAGATTTTAGACATGTTAGTAATAGTTGCTCAATAACTTACTGATAGCTAATGCAATAAGACCATATAGACCTAATATATAATGCAGTATGTAACAATTCTATGTAAAAATTGAGTATACGCCATCATAGTAAAATTATATAACTCATTACATAATAGTAATATGTGAACTAATTGAATAATCATAATTTTACTAATACAAAATATAATAGATTCCATTTAACTATTGACTATTTAAATTATGTGAGGTACCTTGTCTTATACGGTAAATACCTAAACTGTAGCACACTTATTAATTAGTATGAGTTTAGGAATAATAAATATATTAATTACACTGTTACAAAAAAATAATATTAATCTTTTGATAATTAAATATATGCTTACATGGCTTATCTTCCCTTTATATGTATCCTATATAATATATTGACCTATTTTAACAACTAAATAAATTAGACATTACTACTTTATCTATTTTGATATGTCTTTGCTTATAGTATTGAATTTGTTATTAATACGTGACTTATTAATAAATATATTGTTTTTATTTACTATTATATTAATATATATCATTAATATGTGAATTTTCTATTATTTTAGATAGTCTAGTAGTATTAATCTGTATGGTGATAAATTATAACTCTTTAGTTTCCGCTTTTTATTTAACTATCATTTTTTTTGTGTGATAACCGAATACATAAGATAGCTTATATAGATGCTACCTTTCTCATTATCTAGATAGTAATGATTACGTGATTAAATATATTTTTGAAATATTTCATTCTTGATATAATATATATATATAGTAATTATTGACATGTAATAATGATATATAATCTTACGAACGAATGACCATATAAGATAAAGAAGATAATTATTTATTGATAATATATATATAATATTATTTGTCTTTTGAATATTTAGTAATAAGGATAAATATATAGGATTATAAATAAGTACTACATATATAGTGAGAAGTATATAATAAGTATATAGCTACGTAAATTTTGTCTATACAGTCGAATTGTTAATAGTAGTACCAAATTATCGATTATAAAAAAAATATTAATGAAATCAATATATCAAAAATCGGAGAATTATCCCTATAAAAACGAGAAAACTAGCCGTTTAAAATTTTCGGAACGTTATTTTTTTGTATTTTTCTTAAA
>JABUQX010087751.1:0-35000 GCA_015478945.1 Trachelipus rathkii
CTTTTGGAAAAATTAAAAAAGGAGATAGTTAAAGTTCAATACTCTCGGGCTGTTTGCACGAAAAGTTAGTGTATGGGGATGAGTGACAAAGCCATGATCCCATTCTAGAATGGGATGGCGCTGCTACACTATACCGAGGGTGAATCCTCCTCACAAAACCCTAATCACCTATATGTATAGACTAGAAACTGGAACAAGAAGGCCATACCATTGGGTTGAGGTGAGTGTGGAAGCACTGGTCTTACAGTAGCTTACATTGATTATAGTGCCGTGGGACAAATGTCAGAAAACACAACACACACACACACACACAAGAGAGTAAGATTCAAGAGGATAGGAGTGCCTATCTTTTCGTATAGAAGGAGAAGTAGTGGCACGCTTCTCGCGCGCACAGAGAGAGCGAGAGAATGCTATGTATAACGGGAGTGATAAATCTCTTCAGTTAGATAAAGTTGAAAGAATTACGGCGGATTAGAGTTGAGGGTTTGGAATATTATTAGTATAATAGAGTAGTTGATTTTTACAATAATATATTATATATAATTATATTATATATATTAATATAAATAATCGGACATCATGTTATAGTATAGTAGGCTTCGAGCCTATAGATCCGGGGATAGTCAACAGGGGGGGTAGACGTTTTCCATTACCCCGTTAAATAGTGTGGAGGGGTCAGGAATAATGAAACCTATCCCTAGCGAACATATATATACCTATTATATCATATACACAAATTAATATATATACCTATAAAATAGCGGGGGTTTTCACACGGAAGAAAGGCATCTAACCAACACACAGACACAACTTTTACCAAACGTGGGAAGAGACAGAGCGGAACAATTGTCAGGTAAGCAATACTAGCCTAAAACAATTCTCAAAGCGCGAGCATTATAATAATTTTCACGGATTTTTCGGTGTTCAGCTGACTCATGATGATTCATATACAGACAATTGTGACGTGATAGTCATTGTTTGACTACATCTCGCATTCAGACCGGATAGATACTATTTCACACCTACATTTTAGAACAGGTATCTCTATTCCCCGTTACGTATCCAAGAGTCAGTGATTGACAGTATTCCAAGTGAATAATCGATCTTCCGTACATATTTTTTTTGCGCACATGTGACAATCTGTATATTTTATTTTATTCCTTTACGCCGTGTTTCCACTCACGTCAATTGATTGTTTTAATTGTCGTTTATAACATACACAATAGTGTAATTTATCTCGCTTTATAGTTAAGCGTTATTGGGTCGTTTAAGAATATGTGTCATGCCTAATTCACCGTTCAGAATTCTTCGAGCAGATTATAAAACACAAAGAGCCAAAAAGATTGTCGTATTTATTATTTATTCTGTTGATCTGTTTGTAGTAGTAGTTATCGCCTCGCAGCGGAGTGACTGACAAAAAATCGCGCTCAATATAGAACAGTAAAGAGAGCGCAGTCACATTATTGAGACTACTTATTACGACTACGCGCTATACGCACCTGTCGCACTTTATATATCGATCGTACTGACACTGCGAGGTGAAACAATTACGGAGAGAGATGTAAAGGTGAACAGGAATGACACTGGTTGTTGTAGTGGTCATGATTTGTTTATGTGTCTTTGTATGTTTTTTTTTTTGCTGTGTAATTATACAGCTTGAGTATTTAAAGGGTGTGCTAAAGTAGGGCGAGAAGAAGTAATGGCTTGTGTAATGAGTTATGTTATTTGGTTGCATTGTTTTAAACACGAGCGAGGAAGAGGTCACGGCGAAAAGGACGGAGAGAGCAGAGATGAGCCAGGTAGAGAGGGAGAGAAGCAGGAAAAGGAAGAGAAGACAGTAGAAATAGGAATGTTAAAAGAAGGAACCGAAGGAGTAGAAAGGCACAGAAACAGGATCGAGAACTGGAAGTGGATTGGCCTCAAAGAAAGCAGGCTCAGGCAGTCAATGGAGACAACTTCTGTGCGAGTGGGACGCTGTATCGTAAAGAAATTTCTCTCCTAAGCACTACGGAAAAGGACATCTACTTAGGTTGGAGGCGCTGAGATAGTAAATCTATATATCGACGTAACACTACATGAGTGCACGCTAATGTTAGATCTCTTCTAGCGGTAGTATAACATGCATTTGCTGTATGTGACCGTGAGAGGGGTTAGGTTCTCCATATAGTACTCAGAAATTGCGTTCTTTTCTAAGCTAGTATGTATTTGAGTTGCGGTTCTGTGTCTATATATTATATGTTGAGATGCGGAGTATAAAAAAGAAAATAAAAAAACTCCTGGAAATAAAAGACAATCATGCACGGAAGGAAAGAGGAGACCATACACTAAGTCATTCCGCAGCCGACAGTTGTAAAATTATTCCCTTGTTAACAGCGAGCTAATGCCAAGCATAAACGAAAAGGATAGGAGCGATCGGTCCAAATTTTCCCAGTTGGCTGAGCAGAAGGAGCCTTTAACCTGACGTGAAAATCGTCAATGATTCCATTGCTATCAAATGAGCTTGTGGCATGGATCTTCTCTGAACCAAGTAAGATAAATCTCTCCCATATATAAGAATGATTCGACAGGTCGTCTTGATGCCGTGGTAACTCGAAAGGATACCCCCAAATACGAGAAACCCAGTGAATAAAGAAGCTCAGCAATTAGATCTGCGGTTGGCGAGGGGAGAGAAAGCTCCGTCCAGCAGTGAATGCGGGTCAAATACACGTAAGCACTAAGCTTACTACCTGCGCGGAAGGGGAAGAGAAAGACTAAGTCAATTTGTACAATCACTCATAAAGAGCACCAGGTATAAGTAAATGTGCCTATATAGGAGCCTTGTGTGACGCTGTGTCGACTTATGCCTGACACAGAGAGGACTAAGTGCGAACACAAGTTGCTAGTCGGCATTCATATGCCATGGCCACACAAAACGGAGCAACTCAGGTTTGTAGAGACGCTTCAATGCTTGTGTGTGAGGAATGAGGAAGTTGAAAGTGAGAGAAATACAGTCTTACGAAATGATCAGGAAAAGTACAGAGGAGAGTCCTGAGGACACGGTCACACAAGAAGTCTCTCTCCTCTATCTCTCTAAGGGATGTTGATGCCACTCCAGCTGGGAAAGAAGTCTTGTGGAAGTGCAGGATCATCAGCATCTTTGGTCATGGACGTTGCATGGCATCATGTAATGTTCGGCAAGGGTGAAAATCGGTTCGATTTCAAATGCGGGGGTGAGCGTCAGCGTAAGATTCTCGGAACACTGAAATATTGCCTAACATCAGTAGTGGAACTGTGAGACCTACTCAAGGGCGAGCTTCTCTAATAGAGTGCGCTCATCCTAGAGAATCATTAGGATAAAGTGAGGGGTTATGGTGGTTGAGAAGTGGAACTCACGATCTTCTACGAGTAACGAAAGTGTGTCGCACAGTGGGATACATTGCAAGCAACTTCTGCCAAAAGCACTATACTCTGAGTTTCAGCAGGTTTGTATACTTGCGAGAAAAGAAAGCGAGAGGTACACCGCTCGTCGTGTAAAGTGAGCTGTTGGAGGTACTCCACACGACGCAGCAAAATTCGAAGCGTCATCTAACTGAAAATCTCTAGGTAGTGAAGCATCTCTGATGAAGTAGACCAGAAAGATGTTTGCAAAGAGAAAAGAACAAGAGCTTCTTATGGAGGCATTCAAACAGACGAGAACTTTAGAGCTTTGTAGTCACAATATCAACCTTTTCGTATCTTGTGTGCCGGTCGTTTGTATTGGTTTTAGGGCGTTAGATGAGGAGCTGCTAAGAAGGACGAGAATATCTGCCCCTGATTTCAGGAATCCGTGTAAAAATTAGAGCATCACCAAAACTGACGCAGTTGTTTCTGATTTTGAGGAGGAGGGAACATGCGAATGGCGTCAACAAGCTCTGCCAGAGAACAAATACCATCAGCGGAGACCGTGTGACCAAGAAAAGCGAGAGAAGACGCACCAAAAACACACTTTGCAGGGTTAATACGTATTCCACACTCGTCTAACCTTGTAAAAACAGCACTCAGATGTTGATCATGTTCGGTAGGAGAGGTTGAAGCAACAAGGAGGTCGTCTAGATAAGTAAAGGCGAAGAGGAGACCTCTGAGAACGCTATCTATGAACCGTTGGAATGCCTGCGCAGCGTTCCTCAGCCCAAATGTCATCTTTGTATACTCGAAGAGACCAAACGGTGTGATCACTGCAGTCTTCGAGATGCTTCGTCATCACTGATATCTGGTGATAAATCCGTCACCAAGTCGACTTTGCTGAAGATGGAATTTACGCCAGGTGGAAGTAAACAACTGAATGTGCGGGACGGCAACGACCGAATTGTAGAAGCAGTCAGGTCTCTTTACAAGATCCACTCATGGTCCAATGCACTTGATGTTTTTTGTACTATAATGAAGAGGTGGAAGCTAAAGAACTTTCGAAGGGCGATGATGCCAAGCTCTCGGCATATGTTCAAACTCCGCTTTGGCGGCTTTGTACTTATCAGGTGGCAGACGGCGAACTCTAGCGAAGGTGGGAGGGCCTGTGGTTTCAATATGATGTACCACAGAATGTTTGACTGGTAAAGATGAAGAACATGGACTCAACAGAGATGGAAAATCGTCCTGCAGGATGGTGAGAAAAGGGGAGTCAAGAGAGGGAGAAGCAACAGCAGAGATACCCTTGAGAACTGCAGATACTACCCCACCTGGCGAAGACCTAGACGTAGAACCGTCAACTAATTTTTTATTCTTTAAATCGACCATCAGGCCAAAATGAGACAGAAAATCCGCCCCTAGTATTGGCTGGTGTACATCAGCCACTAAAAACATCCAGGGAAATCGACGGCGGAGAGAGATCAATGTTGCACAAACGTTCGCCATAGACAGGAATTGAAGTACCATTTGCAGCGTACAGAGCTCGGTCCGGAAGAGGGACGGGTCCGGCAGACCAAGAGAAGCAACACCTGTTCGATTGAGAAAGGAACTGGTTGTGGACACTGTCCGGACAAGTCGGCAGGTAGTTTGAGTCACTAAGAAAACCGAGAAGAAGTAGAACAAGCAAAGGTAGAGACTAGCTGTATTGCCTGCCTTCCAAGGACAGCTGGCTGTTGGTTATCCCGAAAGAGGAAAGGGCATTGCATTTCTTGGCGTTGAGAGACGACAAAACCTATGGTGGTAAAGCATAATCCATTGTGAGATATTGTTGAGGGCCTGGAGTTGGGGTGCGGTCTGAGAAACGACGGTCAGAGTTTACCCGGTTACGAGGGCGGGAATCCCTCTGTGAACGCAGCATGGAAGAGATAGAGAGCAGTCTAAGCTCCTGTCTATCCTCGGTCTGTTTTGTTCTAAGCCGTAGAAGAGACGGGCCTCTACTGCCGAGAAGAACGGAAAGAAGCGAGTTCCGTAAGCAACACATAGTAATAGATTCGGAAGATACGCAAAGAGGATGATAAACGTCGGATAAGTAGAAGTAGTGAGGAGTAGTGAGGCGGAAACAGGAGCAACAGAGGATGGAGGATTAGTGCCGGACTGGTGGATCTTGTCGAGGGGAAAGACTTGCTGCAATATGGTGACTAACTTGGACTTGTTGCGTTGAAGTAACGTCTGCTTTCGTTCACCTGCTATGCGAGTTCCCTTGCAGGTAAAAAGCCGGGTCCATAGAAGCCCGATGAAGTACTGCATGTACTGGGCAACTTTTGTACGAATAGAGTGCGGACGCATGCCCGACTCTGCTTACGAGGGCGTCCACCTAAAAGGCCAACATCTGCACCCGGAGGTCGAAAGGTTTTTGATCTCCAGCGCGGTGCAAGAGCAGTCCTTGTACCTGGCCTCTTTGAAGTTGGGGCAGGCGAGATCAGAAATTCTTTTAGAGCGGTGTACGGTGTCGAAGAAGCGGAAAAGAGAGTCCCTAATGCGAAGAGAGACTCCTTCAGGAATAAAGGACAAGACAATACATACTGTTTTTGTCGCCACCGCATGCAAGATGCCTATCTGGCGAAACAAGAGTTTCGGTTGCTTTGAATTAGAAGGGGAGAAGGCGTGGAGTGGTTGTGAGGCCTTGAAGGCGTGAGAGGTAGTGCGTCAGTTCCAGTCATGACGTAAGACAGGGAAGCAAGGAGACGAAGACGTATAGTGGATGATTTGAAGCTGAAGGGCAAAGTACAAGAGTTTAGCTAAGGCAAAGTAACAAGAGTTGAGCCTGAGGCAAGCTACTAAGAGTTGAGCTGAGTAAGTACTGGGTTGTGCTGAGTAAAAGTACACGGAGAAAGAAGGACCACACATAATAAATCTATGAAAGCAGGGTACTGAATGCCCCTTGCCACTGGACAGCGCTAAACTTTATCTGCTACGTGTAATGTTACGATGTTCTTATTGCTGTGAGTTATGAGAAGTTAACCCCACTATGTGTAAATTATTTATAAAATTATCGAATAAAATGCATAATATAATAATATAATAATAATTGATAACGCTTAAAGTTAACCGTCGGTACTGGAGGAAGTAGGGGTCTGAAAGTATCTTGAGTTTAAAAAGTCGGGTTCTGGTTGCCTCTTCAGGTTAGTATTTCGCGGTCGTAAGCAAAAATGAGATGAAGTTATCTTTGCGGTGTTCGTTGGAGACGATACTGTTCTTCTTTCACCAATGTTGGCTTTGTGAGCCAACTGTCGACTTTTGTGTTAGAGAGTGTAAGTACAGACAGCTGTTGGAATTGAAAGCAGCAGCTTCAATATTTTAGTTTTTATTCTATAAGATATGCACACAGACCCCTGTTCTCAATTGCTTTGGTAAATGTCGTTTACTACAAACATAGTGTTTTTTTCGTTAATTAAACGTTAATTTCGTTAAAATAGTGCAGCAACCACACGTTCAATTTTCTTTTCGGAGGCAGTTTCTCAAGCTCCTAATAGATGTCGCGATGTTATTCGTGAGCGTTGTAGTCTTTCGCTCGCAGGCAGACGACAATATATAAGAAAAAAAAATATTATTGTAAATACAAAGTTAGAATTTTATTGATAAAGTGAGTATATATAAAGTAATTAACATTAAGAAAATAATTGCTAAATAAATAAATAATGAAAGAAAAAATTTGGTAAAAAAAAAAAATATATAATAATAGCAATAATAATAATTTTTGTCGTGACAATGCAACGCTTGTGGTAGGCCCATCCTTGTCAGTCGTTGAAGATGAAGTCCAGTAGTTGTTGAGTGTTGTGGGCCTACTTCCGGTAGGCCTTTTCGCTTCGGGGTCACCAAAATGACGCATCTTGCTTGGAGATTGCAAAAAATCCAATCAAACAAAATATGTATTCACAACAAGGGATGAAAGGCCAGTATTGATGCAAGATGAAAACGCAATTGTATTGGACTAGAGTAAAGTATTAAATATAACAACCTTAAAGAAAACGTATAAGAGAGAGAGAGAGAGAGAGAGAGAGAGAGAGAGAGAGAGAGAGAGAGAGAGAGAGAGAGAGAGAGAGAGAGAGAGAGAGAGAGAGAGAGAGAGAGAGAGAGAGACAGAAGAGAAGAGAAAAAAGAGGAGAAAGAAAAGAAAAAGAAGAAGAGAGGAAGAAAAGAGAAGAGAAAAAGAGAAGAGAGAAGAGAGAAGAGAAGAGAAGAGAAGAGAAAAAGAGAAGAGAAGAGAAAAAGAGAAAGAGAGAAAAAAGAGAAAGACGAAAAGAGAAAAAAAGAGCAAAAGAGAAGAGAAGGAAGAAGTAGAAAAGAAGAAAAAGAGAAATGAGAATAGAAAAGAGAAGAAAGAGAGAAGAGAAAAAGAGAAGAGAAGAGAAGAGAAAAAGAGAAGAGAAGAGAAGAGAAGAGAAGAGAAGAGAAGAAAAAGAGACAGAAGAGAAAAAGAGAAGAGAAGAGAAAAAGAAAAGAATAGAAAAAAGAGAAGCAGAAGATAAAAAGAGGAAGAGAGAAAATAGAAGAGAAGAAGAAAAAGAAGAGAAGAGAAATAATAAAAGAGAAGAGAAAAGAAAAAGAAAAGAGAAGAGAAAAATGAATTTTTAAATGAAATGATTGAGAAATGAGATAGAAAAAGAGAAAGAAGAAAAAGAGAAAGATAAAGATAAAGAAAAGAGAGAGGAAGAAAGAGGATAAGAGAATAAGCGAGATAAAGAGAGAAGAAGAAAGAGTGAGAAAGAGAGGGAAAGAGAAAAAAGAAGATAGAAAAAGAAGAGAAAAAAAAGAAGAGAAAAGAAAAGAAGAAGAGAAAAAGAGAAGAGAAGAGAAAAAGAAAAGAGAAGAGAAAAAGAGAAAGAAAGAAAAAGAGAGAGAGAAGAAGAGAAGAGAAAAAATATGTGAAAAGGAGAGTAAATAATGAAAGGCGAAAGAAAGAGAATTCTTAATTAATAGTAGGAATGAACAGAATGCTTTAAATAGTGGAGTAAGAATTATGTGAACTTTGTACTAAAATACAAATCCTTGAAAGTTAGTTATTACCAACGGATGCTTCAATTTTAACATGACCAAGTACATGAATACCACTCTTCTTATCAATCATTTCTTTATCTTTCAAATTACCCTCAAGGAGATAATTGTCAGTTAATGAATATCAAAACTAATTTCGGCTCTTTGAGATGATGAAGAACGATTCGTCGTTTCTCGCGGAGAGTAAAGTCCTGCAAAGGATCCATAAAACGCTTTCCCTTTATCAACAGGAGTAGTAGCTGTAGGAGTATTATCAGTTTCTCTTGGGCAATATATATATATATATATATATATAATATATATAATATATGCCCAAGCCTTGTTCTTTTATTACTAGGATTTGTTAAATGATACGTGATGCTGATGGTTAAAGGACGACGAAATTCAGAGAAGATGCAACGGCAAGACTACTGGAAGATTTTTTGCACCTGATATATCAACATATAATATTGGTCAACAGAAGAAGGAGGCGTAAATGACACTACGCTTTTATCAAGAAGTTTTACTGAAGTCATGCAGGAAATATTTTCATATACGTAATTATATTTATAATATACATATGTTCATGTTGAAATAAATGTTAAGATAGAAGTTAGATTCCTTTCTTAATAAATATCTAATCATAAATAACTTTCACTTTCCTTCGATAAATTATAATATTCAATGTAATATAAATAGTCAATATATGTACATAGATTTCAATCTTCTTAAATAATTACAATGTTGAATATTAATATTGAGAGAGACTTGAATGAATGCTGGTAAGAGAGATATTCAATAATTACAATACATGAGCTTGGCGAGAGAGAGAGAGAGATATATCTTATTACTACAATACCTGGTAGTCGGAGATTCGTTGCTTTTCAATGCAAAATATATTTCAACAACAATAAATACATCAATAGTTTCTTAATTGATAAATAGACACATAGAATTTATGAATAAAATATGCTTCTTGAGAAATGCACTGTTTATAGAATAATAAAAGATCACACTTTTCGGTGATTACGTATTGAACAATACTTGAAGGAAATAATACACGATCACTTGCAAGATCGGTTGAGAATATGAGCTTCTTATCTACACAGAAATCAATTAATAAGACATTAGAATAATCAATTCACTTGTTATGATATTAAGACACATGAATATGAATAGTGAACATTGAGCCTATCGTAAACAAAATTAGATAGGCTCTAATCGTCAACTTCACAACAACTATCTCTCTGCTCATGGGCCGCAGTTATAAACAGACTCTCTCAACACGAAATCCAGCGACAGACTCACGATTTTCGTAGCATCTCATCATATACAGTAATTATTCAGGGTTTACATGCTCTGTCACTCTTTGCCTAACTATTATCTACTACTTTATACAACTTAGTATAATTTTAAATGTATTTGTTTTTCTAAATAAATAAGAATAAATAATTTATATATATAGATATTTATTCTGGACTATATATTTATATATATATCTATGTATATAATATATATATATAATATATTATATATATATATATATATATATAATATATAATATATAATATATTATTAATAATATATATATATATACGTGTACTATTATATATATTATATTATATAATATATATATTATATATATATAATAATATATATATATATATAAATATATATATATATATAACCGGTATATGATATATATCATATATAATATATTAATACGGTATATATATATACGATATATTATATATACCGGTATACATATATATTAATATATTATATACTGGTATATATATATATATATAATATAGTATTATAATATAATATTATATATATATATATATATATATATATATATATAAATATATAATATAATATATATATATATATAAACAGGTTGGGCCCATTTCCGCTCTTTAGTCCGCTAGTTCCGCTCCGAGCGTGACCTACAGAATAGGTCGGACTTGCGGAGTGCGAGTCGTCAGAAAATTAAGCGACTTGCACTTGCGGATCAAAAAAAGTTTCCGCTCATTTGTTTCCGCCCCTTTTTAAAAAATGAAAATATAGTTTACTTATTAAGAATCCTTATTGGTTATATAAATAGTAAAATAGATTTTTATTTAAATTATAATAATTTACTTTGTAGTCTAAGACTTACTTTCGAAAAAAATAGAAACTTCAAAAATAATCTCCGTTTCTTATACATTGGTTAACACAGCTAATTATGTCATAATTACATTATTAAATTGATTTTAATAGACTGAATGGCTATTACCCTCATCTTAACTTTAATTAATTTATATTATTACTATAATAACTAGGGCAATATCTAAATCAATTCTGTGTAAAAACCAAATATATCTATATATATAATATATATATTAATATATATAATATATATATATATATATATATATAATATATAATATATATTATATATATATATATTATATTTGGTTTAAAAATAATTGAATTAACATGTATATATATACAATAAACATTTTTTTAATTACTATTAAATTATATGTTTTCTTATACAAAAATATATATATATAAATGTAACAAGTACATATATTATATATTATAATATAGCTTACGCGAGCTGACTACGGACATTAACATCGACTGCTGCAGTAGTCGATCTTTCTTGGATTGCTAACTAAAGTCTTGGACGAAATATATATGATATATATATATATATATATATATATATATATATATTAATATATATATATATATATAATATATATATATATAATATATAAATATATAATATACACTTTTTGAATAATAGATAAGGAACAGCACATTACACATTATATATATAAATATACAATTATATATATATATTATATATATAGTATATATATATATATATATATATATATATATATATATATATATTTGGGTTCTACACAGAATTGATAAATATATATATATATATATATATAATATATATATATATATATATATATATATATAATATATATATATAATAATATATATATATATTTATTATATATAATATAGTATATATAAATATCAATATATATTTTTTATGTCCTTCGACGAACGCAGTCACTTGATTCATAAGATGCAACTATACTCAATACATATCATGATATATATATATATATATTATATATATATTATATGATATATAAATGGATAGATACCGAGCTGATACGTAGCATTAGCATCGACTCTGCAGAGTCGAGGCTTTCATGGATTCACTAAAATCTTGATCGAAATAGACCTTCTTATGGTGGACAGGGAGTGGTCAACAATATTTCAGAAGGGAATGCAGAATGATTTAGGTATAACCTTAATTAGCAATGGACTTGCTGGAAAGTGACTAACACCAGCATTCCTCTAACCAAGGCAAATATCTTTCCTTGTTCAGCATAGGCAAATTTTTGAACTTGTTACATTAAATATAATCACCTGTCTCCCTTGTTCTGCGGCCTGTAGAGCGAATATTTCAGTATTGGTTGGATATTTTGAGGGCAAGAGGTCAAGCCTTAACTGCTTTAATTTTGAGCACGCTAATCTTTTTGAAAGGTAATGTGGATATCAACAAAATAACTAATTAGTAATTTAACATTAAAATCTTTTGTGAAGTTTGCACATTATTAGCGGAGACGTGCGGACGTGCGGACTTGCGATATGCGGAGGTTTTGACGGTTTGAATAAGTGCGGAGGAGCGCTACCGGACTACGTTTTTCTCGAGGTGCCGAGGTGCGCTAGCGGACTACCCCTAAACGAGCGGGTTGATGATGATGATTATATATATAATATATATATATCATATATATATATATATTATTATATATTATATATATATACATTATATATATATATAGTATAAATATATTATATATACTATATATACATAATATATATATATTTATATTTTATATAATATTAATATATATTATATAATATATATATATATATATAGCAGCTTTATGCATAGGAAGAACGTTGGGATGTATTGTCAAATTGTTACGTTCTTATTAAAGGACTTTTCACAATTATTATTAAAATGACACTAGGGAATTTTGCCCTAATATTTTACAATTCAGGAAGTTTTTCAGATTGTGATTTTATTCAAAACGCTACGCTACAGATTGGGAATTTACCGAGAAAATTTTCAACATATTTTAAAACTAGAAAATAATAATAAAATTTCAAAGCTCGCTGCTTAAATTAAGAACAAGCTCTGTTCTAATTACATTACATCTAAATCTTATATTATTTTACTCGATTTATAATGAAAAGATTTACAATTCTTTAACATTTGAAGAATAAGTTTAATTAAATGCTATACTTTTACATACTTATATTATGCTTCGTTTTCAAATGTGCTTTCAAATACCCCTCGTACTTGTTTTTGAAATTACACAAAGAACATGAGAAACATCTTGTTTTATCATGTGTTACCAAATGAGCTTTTAAAGACTCTCTCCTATTTGTTTCAAAACTACAATTTAAGCACTTAAAAAGTTTTGTATCAGAATGAGTAATATAATGGCGATTTAAACTTGTCTTTCTTTTAGTTCTAAATTCACAAAGAGAGCATTTAAATGGTTTTAAATCTGAATGAATCCTTTTATGTACACTAAGATTTCTTGGGTAAATAGAACTAAAACTGCATTCTCTACATTTATATAACTTGCCTTCATGTTTTCCTTGAAAATGAAGTTTGAAATGCGCTTTAGAATTCGTGCTAAAATCACACAAAGAACAATTCAATAATTTTGTTTTGGAATGATTTTGCACGTGATATTTGTATTTACTTTGATTACTTGTACTAAAATCACATTTATCACAATATAAGAATGGGAAATTTGATAGGTGTTTATTTAGTATGTGATTTTTTAAAAGCTTCTTAGTTTTAGTTACAAAGTCACAATCTTGACATTTAAACGGTTTTTCAATTGAATGTTTACGCAAATGATCATTTAAACTTCCTTTTCTATTTGTGCTATAATCACAATCACTACATTTAAAAATTTTTACATTAGAATGATTTAACAAATGAATTTCAAAATTATGTTTTTGAATGGCTTCAAAGTTACATTCCGGGCATTTAAACAATTTTTGTCCAGAATGAAGCATCATATGTTGTTCCAATTGTTGTTTTTTTTTTCCACTGTAACTGCATTCAGTACATTTAAATGGTCTTTCACTCGAGTGGGTTCGCATATGACTTGTTAAGTATTTTCTTGTATAAGAATGGTAGTTGCACAATGAACATTGATGCAGCACCTTCCCAAAAGGTTTCTTCACATTTTTTTTCTTAGTTTTTTCTCCTAAACTTAAAGTAACATTTTTCTGAAGCTCAAAATCATTTAATAATTTCTTTGGGGAAATAATATATGATCCTGGACTATTTCTATTCACTTCTAAAACGGTTATGCCGCCTCTTGCCTCATTAACATAAATCTGTCCAGGGAAAAATAATACCTATATATATATATACTATCCCTATTAGATTTAAACGATACAAGGTATACTACATATTAAATATTAAGATTAAATTATTATATATACTATAATTATATGAATAATTATATAGCAACTAATATAATTTATTACTTTATTATATTATATAAATTTACTAAATACGGTATTAAATATGAAATATATATTATATATAGTACATAATGAAATAGTGAAATATACTAGTATATATATATATATTGAGATAATGTACAGGATTGTTGTACTATATTACATAAAAAAAAATGATGTACGACTAGAAAAATCAGTTCGTTGCCGTAAAAATGAGGCCATCCTAAGGTGCTGCAGTTACCTTTCCAAGCGTTTACAAAGGTAGAAGTGAAATGTGAAGAAACGAAAATGTAAACGGGGACCAGAGAATGAAAGTAAAAAGTACATGTGATCATGAAATTAAATTTATTCTAAATTGATAACGTGTTGCCACCACCCTCTACCTCCCTCCTTGTTCTAATAACTGTTTCCACCCGGATTCTCTTGGACCTGAGCAATTTTTTTTTAATTTTCTTCTATAGCCAGGAAAAAAATATTGATGATGTGAATATTTCATATTGATCGGACGAACGCAGGAAAAACAGTTATTGCATTATTCATTAATGACTCGAAAAATATTTACCTATTTTTGGAACTTTTTCTTGTATAAGAAGATATAAAATTTTCATCTCATGAAATGATAGATTGTCCACGTCTACCCATACCTAATTCAAATCCCAAATTAGTTGAGCAATTTCAACTAAGAATTTTTGACTTCTACATTAAATTTGTATGATTATTATTCTTTAAAATCTGTGAAAACAAATGGATGGGGTGCATCAAACCTTTACAAATGGATGTTTATGGGTCCCCAAATGTTGTATCTTGTCTTTTATTTCATGGAAATCAGCTGAAAAATTAGTAAATTTAAGTTAAGAATCAGCCCAAATTGTGATATATTGGATATTCTTAGTAAGCGGACAGTGTAGCTTCCAACTGGTATCTATCCCTGGCCACGACGGAGATAATTCTAGACCCTTTCTTAACTTCTAATCCTTCTCCTTATGCTGTTAAACTCTTTCCGCCTCTGGGTTCCTCCGATTACAACTTATCTCTGTTCCCAGTTCCATTCCTTCAAGTCTTCCTATTAGTGTAGACTTTTTGTCACTGTTGTCCTACCTTCTGCAAAAGTAGAACTCATGGTTGATATCGCGCTAATCCCGCTTTAGAACTCCGGAAGTTTTCCTCCTTCTCCACTTCACTTTAATTCATTTGTACCTAACTTTGTAATGGGATTTGTGTTCTCTCAGAGCTTAATACTAAGATGACATAAAGTCTTGGCGGTATCCCACCTGTCGTTCTTACATTTTGTGCTTCTGAACTTGTAATCTACATTAGTAGGCTATTTCGTCTATGACTCAATTTCAAACCTGTTCTTAAAGGAAGCATGAGCTCATTCAATCTGCGCCAAAAAAGATTGACTCCTCTCAACCTCTAACTATTGCTCTATTGCTTTAGCCTCGTACTTCCCATTTAGGAGTGTATCTTTAATAAGAAGTATTTGAGGGGTCTTAATCTTTTAATCCTATATCGCTCGCCAGTACGACTTCAGTAAGAACAGCTCTACTGTCATTTATCTAGTTTCTCAACCCCTTATACCTCTGCTCTGGTATTTCTGTGATTTTTGCCAAGCATTGAACATATTGAAATTATTCAATTGAGTCTGGCACAAAGCTTTCATTTCAAAACTTCCCTCTTTCCCTCTTTCCCTCTTTCCCTCTTTTCCTCTTTCCCTCTTTTCCTCTTTCCCTTTTTCATCATTTATTCTTTTCTCTGTGGCCTCCTCTCCTATTTCATTTCCTGTCGTTAAATATCAGCTGCTCTAAACGACTACCTTTCATCGTTTATAAATCTTTTTGTACATTTCGTTAATTAATGACCTCTCTACCACTTCATCCACTTCTATGTCAACATCTCCACCCTTCTTTACTCCTTTCATTTTGAAAGACCTTCAGACATACTGCAAATAACTCATGCAAGAAGACTGAACTTAGAGCAACTAGCCTCTAGTCTTAATCAAATTTCCACCTGGGGAAGAGAAAATATGATTAGTTTCAAAGCCTCAAAAACTCAGATCTTCATCTCTCTACTCGACATAATCTTCAACACAATTACAACATTTTTATCTCTCTACTCGACATAATCTTCCACACAATTACAACATTTTCTTCGAAAACACACAACTCAAATCTTCTTCTGTCCTTAATATTCCTAGTGTTTCTTTTTCCCTTGAACTTTGTTGGAAGGGGTCACTTGTGAATATCTTATTACATTGCTGTTCCAGAGCCTTTCCACAATTTCTTCCCACACCACCCAGATCTTTCTCTCCCATAATAAGGATGTGTTTGCCCTTCCATGATAGGTCTCACATTTCTGGGTAGCTCCATTCGCTCAGCTTTCTTTGGAGAGGTTGATCTAGGTTTTTTCGTCTTGCCAACACTTTCGTACTCGCTAACTCTTTATGCTATAGTTATTATAATTGGATACTGCTCATTTGAGCTCCTAACAGAAACCTGGTTCTTTGAAGAGAGTTCCTACGACTCGTATGCCCCATATTTAAACTCAATGTAACCTTCACTGGTAAAGTTTGGAACGACTCCTTTAGCTATTTTCCAAACTTCAATGAGCTTAAATACACTTTCAGACTTTGTCTATCAGAGATGTTAGTCTTTTAATTTTGCATTGCTCCAGATCTTTCCCGATTCTGGTGGAATTCAGTAGGTGTCTGACTTTTAACCATGAGATTAATATATATATATATATATATATATATATATATATATATATATATATATATATATATATATATAAATATATATATATATATATATATATATATATATATATATATATATATATATATATATATATATATATATATATATATTATTGTATCTTTCTCACTTTCTTTATATATATATATATATATATATATATATATATATATATACTATATCTTTTCTCTGTCGTTAACTAATATTATTTATCTTCTATATATATATATATATATATATATATATATATATATATATATATATATATATATTTATATCATCTTCATCATCACTCACCTCCTCTCCCAAAGACTGGTGGTAAGATGCTTAACATGCACTGGAAACAGAAAAGTAGTAGAAGAATATGACGCAAGTCGAAAAGAAAGCCCAGCCTTACCGTCTCCTTTATAAGTACTAGTGAGAACTCGTCGCAGTCAGAAAATCCACCCTAGAGCTTCAAGGAACCGCGACTGACCCTCACTACGACATCCCGTCAGTGAGGGGTTCATCCCTTGGCCCAGGTGGGCCACAACCATAACTCCTCACAAAACCCAGCCATCCTCTCCTATTATGCATCTTTCTTCTCGCCCCTGCCAAACTCACATTTCTCTCCTCCAGGTATTCCCTTACTGACCCAATCCACATTTTCTTCGGTCTCCCAGCCGATCGATTTCCAGTACATTCACCACTATACATCCTCTTAACCAACAGACTATCATCCATCCTTTCCACATGACCAAACCATTTCAACGTACTTTCATTTATTCTCTCATTTACCCCTTTCTTCACACCATACAACTCTATAATACGTTCATTCCTCATTTAACAATTCTTCTCACACCTAACACGCTCCTAAGACTGTCCATCTGAACATTATTACTTTAGATCTATACCTCCTATTCCTAGATCCATAGATCTCAGTACTGTATATTAATATAGGAAACAATATACCCTAAAGTAAGACCCTAGCTCACTCAAGACTTAGTCCCTTTACATCCACCAAGGATTTAATTGCATCAGCCACCTTCCTGCCATTCACAACTTTCCAACTACAATCTGCATCATCCGTTCCTTTTTCATCCAACATATATTCTAAATATTTAAACTCAAACACTTGTTCCAGCTGTTTACCATTGAACATAACTTCACACCGAGGACTGTCCTCACTCACAACCATAACATATGTTTACTTCCAAATCCCTCCTTTTACACACCCTGTCAAATCTCTCTATCAATCCTCTCAAACTTTCTTCAGATTCGCCAGACAAAAGAAAATCATCCGCATATAATAGGTACAGCATTCTCCACTCTCTTCTATTCTCCATCATTCTAACACCATCTCCTGCCACCCCCACCTCTAATTCTTTCATAACCCTATCCATATACAAATTGAATAACCAAGGAGACAAAACACATGCCTCTTTCCACTATTAATATTAAACCAATCACTTTCGGCTACATTTATTCTTACACACACACTTCACTATCGTTATACATACTTTTGATTCCATTCAGAAGCTTACCACCAACACCATATATCACTAACACCTGCCACAGAGCTTCCCTATTAATTTTATCAAACTTCTGTTGCAAATCCATAAAACCTAAATACAATTTTTTCGTCTTCTTCCTCAATTTCTCAATCATTTGCTTAAATATAAAGATTTGATCCACACATCCTCTACCACTTCTAAACGCACCTTGGTCTTCACCAATCAGTCCTTCAGTCACTCAACGCACTCTTTCGACCAAAATACCAGAATATATCTAAACTAAACTAATTCCCCTATAATTCCTATAGTTACCCTTATTCTCTGTTACCTCTCTTTATAACACGGTTGGCATGAAAAAAAACACAAAAAAAAGCCCACCTAATAAAACCCAAAAAAGCCCAGTTTCAAGTCGTTTTTTTTTTAAATTTTAGCTATTATTTTCAACAATTTTAAAGATATTTTTAAAAATTACTAATATGCAATAATTACAACTATATTATGTTTCATTATTAATGAGCCTAGTTGCATTTTATTCAAGATTTTCACTGATATATATCTTTTAAATATTTGAAATAAGTGAGAATGAAAAAAATTAATTTTAAAAATTTAATACAAAAGTACAAATGAATGTATCTTTAAATTTTATTGACTAGAGGATTATAACTAGATTCCATTATTAAAATTACTAAGTAAACTTTTCAGAAAATAAGAAATAAAATTTCTTTCATATTTGGTTATAAATTTGCTAGAATATATTTTTGAATTTCCATAATTTTATAAATTTATATAGTATGCAATAAAGTATAAAACTAATTTGTAACTTGGATTGAATTAAGTCAGTGAATGAATCACATTTTCCAATTTTATTTCACATTTGTAACTACCTCTCTGTCTAACCTGTCTTAAATGTTTATATGTCCATACAAGTTTTAGAGCTTTTTCTAACCCAACCTTATTTCGAACTCACTTTCGATCAAACAAGACCAAAAGTAGAGAAAATTCTTTCAATTGATCCAGAACTGGCACGACATGAATGTAAGGGTACCAAAAGCTGGCAAAAACCCATCTGGTAATTTTCTTTATTTTTCCAATTTAATATCCATGATATTCCACCATTTATCTGGACTTAACTGTGACACGAGTGATTCTTTGAACATATGGGCTGGGAAAACAGTTTTAACTTTTACCTTTAAATTATTAGTCCACCATTTTTTGCCAGCCAAAGTTCAGCCTCATTTTCATTATGCTCTCCAAATGACCAAAATGTTGAAATTAAAATAAAAGTCTAACTTAGGAATAATTCTTTTTGTTTTAATTACTTAATTAATTTTCCAAATATTGCTCACTATTAGTTCAAAAACTTTTTTATCTCAAACCTTTTCAAGTTCGCAAGAGGATTAGCTTCGGATCTCCACTCCCTCCCCATAGTACCCTGTGGTACAGTGGAAATTTGCATGGGAATTCATACTCCCTACGACTAATCCAAACAGTTCAGCTTCGTTTGAGGGTAATGTATCAACAAAGATATTTATTGTCCTGTATGATGGCCCTTCTGCCTAAACATCTCAATTTCAATTACCAAACCACCAGCTATGACTTGAGAGGTCAGAAATGTATGGGCCTCATCTTCCTACAAAGCCAGGCACTAATACCAGTATCAAAATAGCTGAGAAAATCGTTTTATTTTCTTTATACAAATAACTTCATTTTTTTTAATGCGTTACAAATTGTTTTTATTAAAATTTCATCACAAAGTTCAATATCCTAGGAACATTTCTAGAAGTACTTTTCAAGTTCCTATGAAAAATCAAATAACGATATATATATATATATATAATATATATATATATAAAAGTATATATGCGAATATAGATATTTTTGAAAATATATATATATATATATATATATATATATATATATATATATATATATATATATATATATATATATATATATATATATATATATATATATATATATATAAATATATATATATATATATATATATATATATATATATATATATATATATATATATATATATATATATATATATATATATATATATATATATATATATTATATATATCTTTAATATATATTCATATATACTATATATATATCATAATAATACAAAATTTGGTATATATATATATAAAAGTGATGATGCGATTAAATTTTTGACGATGACGATGATGATGACGATGACGATGACAATGACGATGACGATGACGATTCTAGTAAATTTTGACGATGACGATGACAATTAATTGAAAAAGTATATTTTAAAAATTAACAACTTTATAAAAAGGAAGAATTAAATTGTGTTCACTTCATTCTTATTTAAATGTGTAAATACGTTAAGAACCACATTAATACATAGAAAGTTTTCCTGTTATTCATTAACATCTTGGTTTTGTTTCTAATTTCAATATAATAATAATAATAATAATAATAATAATAATAATAATAATAATAATAATAATAATAATAATAATAATAATAATAATAATAATAATAATTTCTTTTGATTAATAACAATGATTTATTTAATTTTAAAATTATTCATGCTCCTTATATTTTAATATATTTTAATATTTTAATATTAATTTTAATATATACTAAGTTTCTTCAAAACATTGATTTAAAAATTTTTTTTTAATATTTGAGAACATGGGCAGATATGAAAAATTCTAGTGCTTTAAATTTAGAGCTCTTAAATTATGATGCAGAAACATAATCTTTCTCCAGTTTCTGGTGTATTATTTCCTCACTTAATCGGCAAAATAGTCGTCAGAAAATTGACGACGACGATTGAGGAAAAATATGGAGATTTTGCCGATGACGCTGACGATTAGTCGTCACATCACTAATATATATATATATATATATATATATATATATATATATATATATATATATATATATATATATATATATATATATATATATATATATATATATATATATATATATATATATAACTATATATATATATATATAATAATAATAATATATAAATATAATAATAATATATAATAATAATAATATGTATATATATATATAATAATATCATATATATATATATATAATAATAATAATATAATAATATAATTATAATTTAATCAGAGAAATAATGTAAATATGCTATAACAATAATATATATATATGTAATATATATATATGTAATATATATATATAATAATATAATAATAATAATATATATATATATATATATATATATATATAATAATATGTAATAATAATAATATAAATAATAATAATAATAATAATAATATAATAATATCATATATATATATATATATAATATATATATAATAATATATATGTATATAGTAATTTAATATATATAATAATAAAATGTAATGTTAATAATAATATATATATATATAATAATATAATATATGTATATAATAATAATAATAATAATAATAATAATAACTTCTAATAGTGATTGCTTTATTATTTTTACGTAATAATATTAATATATAACTGCTGCTATATACTATATATATATATATATATATATATATATATATATATATATATATATATATATATATATATATATATATATATATATATATATAAAAAACTTCATTTAGAAGAGAAATGTTGGCACAAGACTCCAAGAATTAGTGTTATAGATAATATATTACCTAATTAGTAATTAAGAGATAATATATTACTTAATTACTTTACTTAAGATGGTCCTGTCATGCCAGTACTATCAATAACTTGTAATAATTGCAATACCACTTACCTTTACAAATTTCACCAATTAGGCAATGACATTCATTCAGCAGTCAGACAATCTTTGTTTCCAAATTGCATGTTTAATTTGTAAATTTTATACCTATTTATTAATTTTTTTTGGCAAATAATATTGAAATCACATTACAAATCACAAAGTCAATTATTAATTATTTTATTTTTTCCTAAAAAATATAAATTTTTAAAAAGCCCAAAAAAGAACAATAATACCAAAAAATGCCCAAAAAAATTCACTGGGCTGTTTTTTTTTGGTCCAACCCCGGTTTTTTATCAACCCTGCTATATGAGGGCACTATTACTGCTCTCCTCCAATCCCTCGGAACTATACCCTCCATAAACGTTTTGTTACACAACTTCTAAATCCAATCAATCACCATCTCGCCTCCGTTCTTGATCGCTTCACCAGTAATTTCCTCTATACCTGCAGTTTACCATTCTTCAACTTTCTCACTCTACCCATTACCTCCTCCTTACTAATGATCTCATCTTCAAAGTACCTACTCCTTCTTGCACCATCAGTTACGAAAGCACCATCCTTATTCATTATTCTAAGCATACTCCCCTTATTTTCATTCGCATATATATATATATATATATATATATATATATATATATATATATATATATATATATATATATATATATATATATATATATATATATATATATATATATATATATATATATATATATATATATATATATATATATATATACTATACTATATAATATAACCATATATATATATACTTTTATATATATATGAGCCGAGAAACTCAGGCTACTCATAGCAATCAATCAGCGTGATAATAAATGAAATGGCACTTTTAGTCTTTATTAAACAAAGAAATATTAGTTATTATTATTATGCAACAGCGAAAATGTCTCCAGTATGATAATAAGATTGCAATTAATGATTTTATTATTATTAAATGAAAATATATAAAATAGGGACAGACGTGGCATAGCACGCCTGCTTTGGGCGCGATCTCATAGCCCGCTTCCCGGTCATTGCCCCCTTTCGGGTCCTTCATGATCATTACAATTTAAATCTGGCGCCGCCCTCTCAGGGATGGGTGCCTTCAACAGCTTTTATACAAAGCTTCTCTTAGTAACAAGTTGAAATGGTATATGTTTAACGGTTTCTTTACAAAGGTACACATGAGAGGTATTATGTCCGCCTCCCTTACATCGTGCATGTGGAAGTCTAGTATCAATTTTTATAAATTTGGTTGACCTTGGACTGCAGGAGGGATGAATAACCCCATAATCATTCGTGAAGCGGATGCTTATTTTATTAACTTAATTCATATCTCTCTTCACCCAGCCTTTCTGATATTTAGAACATATGCATAGGAAAGATGAAGGAAGACCAGAAAACACTAGTGATAGGAATTAGAGGAAAATTTTATATAATTACCAGCTTCGTAATAAGACTATTTATTTAATAAATTCAATTTATTCTCGTAATTTATTATCAGTGTACCAGAATCCTTCCATTTTCCATCTAATTACTCTTTTTCCGGTTTTGATTTATTCTCAATTTTGGTTTCTTTATAAAAGTCGGAATTATAAACATAAGACAAGTGATCCTTTTCTTTCTTATTTTCCTTCGCAAAACCTTTCCGGTATACTATTAATTTGCTTTGACAAACAAAGGGGAATGAATCACTTAATCCTTTTCAAAATCACTTCTATCGGAAAGAGAAATGATATCCTTTTTCATTTTCTACCACGTGCTTTCATCTCAATTGTAGGGTCTTTCTTTTCTTTTATAACTTCTTCCCTTTTTATTAAGAGTTAAAAAAGAAGAAAAAGGCAGCTTTATATTCTCATATCCAAGGGGTTTCAAATTTAAAGGTCTTGGGATACTATGTAATGTACGTTTTCGAAATGTTTGTTTACAAACCAACAGCTGTTCTTGCAGAATTAACTTTCTTCTCTTTTTCATTTACGTTAATTTTAAAGTTCGCGTTTTACACTTGCTGTATCTTTTATTTGATTTTATTATTATTATGAAAAGGAGGGGCTACGAAAGTAGAAAGTTTTGAAACGAAAGGAGTTCTCTAATATCTAGCATGAGACAATATTTTAAATTTAAACATATTTGCTATGGCGTTAGTCTTCTTTCCCATTATTGAAAGAATTTATACCTTGAGTTACTTCATGTAATAAATCTCTTTGATTTTTCTCTAAGTTTAAAGTTACTCACGCTTAACAAACAACAATCTACTCTATTCAATTTCATAATCGTCAAACTACGGCTTCCTTGGAATTCTGGTCTGACTTACAATTTTAAATATCATTAAACAAATGCTTCTTTTTATTTCGTTAAACACAAATTGGCTCATCAGGAAAAAAATGTAAATCTTATTAAGATTTTATCCTCAATGATAAAGAAAATTCTTTTAATTACTCGTTATTTTTAGGATGAATTTCATCATTTTAAATGTTATCAACTTATTTAGATAGGTTCAGATTTCGAAAACACGGCATCCCAATTTCTTTCCGCAACGGTCGTTCAGACTTATTTTGGCGCGTAAAATGCTCTATCCGTGTCTGAGCCTTAAATGCCTGTAGGAAATTTTGATTGAGTTGCTTTCTCACCTTCAATATAGCTTACTGGCTGTATGAAAATTTACTTAATATTATACATTAAAAAAATATATACTTCGCATGCAAAAAAAAAAAAAAAAAAAAAGTATTATACGCAACATGGTTGGCAATATTTTTTAAAATCATTATTATTGTCCATTTTGGTTTCACCCTTATTCTCATTTACAATAGTTGGAATTAAATTTTTATGGACTACTGTGTGTACTTTAAATTCATTCTTTCTATTCATTCGCTTGCTTCCATGTCTGGCCTTCAGATGCCAACGTTCTACTTATTAACAAATTTTCTCTTTTATTATTATTATTACACTGGCCAACAACGCTCTTTGATGGTATCAAGGGTCTTTTCTTAATTTATAAGTACATCGGGTGTGCTGATTTCAGAAATGACATTAGTTTTCTAAGATTGGCTCTAGTTCTTGAGATACAGGGTGTTCCATATATACTCTTATACAAATATCTTTTTTAATGCATATTTTACAGTAATATCGTTTTATTTTTTAAGGGCTTACCTTTATATATTTTATTTTTATATTTTTCCAGAACACTATGAGTACTTCACAAAGACCCTGTTTGAATAACCCCAATGTATTCTACTACCTGTGTTGAATATTGCCAGGAGAAACAAAGAAGAAATATTTTACTAACTTTGTGAAGCAAGCATATCGGCATACTTTGGAATGAAACTCAGAGACCAAGATAAGTCTTGGGCTCCCCATATGGTCTGTAAAACGTGTGTCGAAAATCTACGTCACTGGAAAAATGGACGAAGAAAAGGTTTTAAAATTTGGTGTGCCTATGGTATGGCGGGAGCCAAAGAATCACCACAGTGACTGTTATTTTTGTTTGGTTAATGTGAAAGGTATCAATCGTTACAAGAAACGTAAATTTGAGTATCCGGATTTGGAATCTGCAAGGCGACCTGTACCACACTCGACGATGTCCCCATCCCAGTGTTCACTACACTCCCAGACCTAGCATTGTCTGATGAAAGAAGATATCCAGGATTTGGTGTACACGTGCAGATAGTGATAGTGAATATGAAGAAAGTACTTCACAGCAACAGTTATCCCAGGAAGAGATCAATGATTTAGTACGAAAGTTAAGTCTCTCCAAGCATAGATATTTAATAATCATTTCGCCAAGTATTTTGCGACGTCAAGGGTTCCTTAAATAAAAAATTTCTCAAGGATCGTTTATAAATTCGAATTTCCGTTAAGGGAGGAATCTGAAGAGTTCCTTGGCGAAAGGAAGAGAAAAGGGTCGTTTTATAAATCCGGGCCTTAGGGCCGTATTTATAAAAGGCCCTTGTCTTCAACTCATAGGAGTGTCGATTCCTCCATACTGTAAGTATGTTTTATGAACAGGCAGATTTTCTTTCAGGCCCTTGACATCACTAAAGCAAAAATTTTCCCTTAGTCAAGGTAGCTGTGAACCAACTGAACCTCGATTTAGATTTTGTTTTCCGAGCGGCAGCCATCTTGTTTTTATTGTACAATTTGTCGCTATTATTATTTAATTTATTTCATTTGTTGGCATTTATTATGTAAATGATTTTGTCAAATATATACTTTCGTGTAAGAAAATACCCAAAAACCACATAAATAGGCTCACACCAGAGAAATAGGCAACGTGCAACTTGCGACCGGGTCCTAACTTTAGTGTAAGCAGCAGATGATATTTTTATAATTTATCATAATTTCGTAGCTAGGCTACGTTCAGCCTACAGCTATGCCAATCAAAGCAACTGGAACTAATAAATGTGAAGCAACACATCTTTTTAGGTTGTAGTTTTCTTTAAATCGAAGGACAGTTCTTAGTTCTTTCGATGAAAAATCAAATTAACATTCTTCAGTTTTGAGGTCTGTTTACATTTTACAGCACAGACCTAAGCCTATGAAGGCTATAAATTAGGATTTTTTAGTGTTATAGTTTACTTATATATATATATATATATATATATATATATATATATATATATATATATATATATATATATATATATATATATATATATATATATACTTTTATATATATATATACTATATATATATATATATATATATATATATATATATATATATATTTATATATATATATATATATATATATATATATATATATATATATATATATATATATATATATATATATATATATATATATATATATATATATATATATATATATATATATATATATATATATATATATATATATATATATATTTGCTATATATATATATATATATATATATATATATATTTATAAACATGTTTAAAAAAAAACAAAAACGTGTTGAAACATGATCACATCAGTGATGACGTCACAACAAGATAAAATTAAATTTCTCAATTTTGTAATTTTTATAATTATATTTCACCAGATCTTTGGGAAATAACATAATTAATATATTTCAAAGATAAAATAGTGGTTCGAAAACTTGAAAGCATTAAAAAAACATTTTTTACGATTTCATGAGACGTCACAAACTCAGAATAAAAACTCAAGAACGTTAAGAAGGAAAAATAGCAACCTTTCTTCAGATGGTAAAAGAAAATCTTTTTGGTGAACAACTAATTTATCTTTAGATTTTTTGGGGAAACCAAAAAAAAAAATGTTCGTTTTTTGGGGAGAGAGTTTTTTCTGGGCTTTAACAAAATTGGCAAGAAAATCTTTAATATTCAAGATACTCCAACGCCAAAATACTCCTATTTTGTGTGGTAATAAATTTCATTTAGACACTTTATTTCAATTTTATTTCAGTTTTGCTGGATATCTCTGAAAAGTATAAATTTTGAAATAAAGACAAAGTAATCACGTGTGACAGAACCTTACATCATACAAAGAAGCATTTAAAATAAACGTCAATTTGTTAGTTTTATATACAGAGTTATTACAAATTTAAGAAAATTAATGAATTTTTTGTGATCACAAATAAGAAAAAATGAAGGTACTAGAAAAACATAAATAAATACATTTTGAAATTTTATTTCTTTTACTTTTTTTTTTTTAGAAGACAAAAAAATATTTTTTTTGATATATATATATATATATATATATATATATATATATATATATATATATATATATATATATATATATTGTGTTTTTTATTTATTTTTTTATATATATATACTCTCTCTCTCTCTCTCTCTCTCTCCCTATACTAATATATATATATATGTATATATATATATATATATATATATATATATATATATATATATATATATATATATATATATATATATATATATATATGAAGCATATATATATATACATAACTATCTTTAATATATATATATATATATATATATATATATATATATATATATATATATATATATATATACCTATAAGAGTTCAGCATATCCATGGATTTAAATAAGCACCGAGTTTCAAAGCAGTGATATCGGAACAGTAAATTAGAAAACTGTTCCGAGATGCCTTCTTTTTTGGGGGGGTGGATCGGACTAGTGGTTTGAGCCCTCTACATTGTCTAACGGCGACGCTGTTGTCGACGGTTCGAGTCCGGCGCGAGTGAAATTTTTATTCTTATTATTATTGCAAATTGCAACAAGCATGTTGTGCCATTTCGGCGTTGCTACTTTGGTTGGTTACTCTGCAACCCGAGCACTAAGCAGAAGATATACAGCCCCAGCAGGTGTTTCAACCATTCCTGTCGATTTAAATAAGTACTGTTTCAAAGCAGTGGTATCGGAGCAGAAGATTAGAAAACTGTTTCCGATATGCCTTTTTTTCTGGAAAGGTGGATCGGACTAGTGGTAGAGCTTCCCTGCACATTGTCTAACGGCGACGCTGTTGTCGATGGTTTGAGTCCTGGCGCAGTAATTTTTCTTTGTCTTATTTTTACAAATTTGTTGCAACAACATATTATTGCCCATTTGACGTTCTTTGACTTTGACTGGTTGCTCTTGTTGCCCAGGAATACCCAAACAGAATGCCATGGCAGCCCCAGCAGGTGTTCCAACCACCCTCCTGTCCATTTAAATAAGTACTGAGTTTCAAAACAGTGATTTCGAAGCAATATAAGAAAATTGTTCCGAGATGCCATCTTTTTCTGGGAAGGTGGATCGGACAAGTGACAAAGCTTCCTGTACATTGTCTAACGGCGACGCTGTTGTCGATGGTTCGAGTCCTGGCGCGAGTGAAATTTATATTCGTCTTATTATTGCAAATTTGCCGCAACAAGCATGTTGTGCCCATTTCGGCGTTCCTTGGCTTTGGTTGGTTGCTCCTGTAACCCAGGAGCACCAAAGCAGAATGTCATGTAGCCACAGCAGGTGTTCCAACTACCTTCCTGTCGATTTAAATAAGTACCGAGTTTCAAAGCAGTGATATCGGAGCAGTAAATTAGAAAACTGTTCCGATATGCCTTCTTTTTCTGGAAAGGCGGATCGGACAAGTGGTAGAGCTTCCTGTACATTGTCTAATGGCGACGCTGTTGTCGATGGTTCGAGTCCTGGCGCGAGTGAATTTTTTCTTCGTCTTATTATTGCAAATTTGTCGCAACAAGCATGTTGTGCCCATTTCAGCGCTCCTTGACTTTGGTTGGTTGCTCCTGTAACCCAGGAGCACCCCAAAAGAATGCCATGTAGCCCCAGAAGGTGTTTCAACCACCCTCCTGTCGATTTAAATAAGCACTGAGTTTCCAAAGCAGTGATATCGAAGCATTAGATTAGAAATTTTTCGAGATGCCTTCTTTTCTGGGAAGGCGGATATTAAATTAAATGCTAAATTTCATTTTATAAAAAAAAATTTATACCAATCCAGAGAATCTATAAAAACTATTTTCTAAATTATTAAAATCGGGACATCACCTTATTAGCATTATGCTCACCTTATTATGCTTATTAGCATTTAAAATTGTGCTTTTCCACGTGTATGGCTTGAGAGGTATGACGTATGATTCATTTATGACGTTGAGGATAAAAAAGATTTACCGCCTCTCCTCCCTGAAGATATTCTATTTTTATAGACTATATATATATATATATATATATATATATATATATATATATATATATATATATATATATATATATATATATATATATATATATATATATATATATATATATATATATATATATATACTATATATATTATATATATATATATATATATATATATATATATATATATATATATATATAATATATATATATATATATATATATATATATAACTCTTTATATATATATATATATATATATATATATATATATATATATATATATATATATATATATATATATATATATATATATATATATGTATATATATATATATATATATATATATATATATATATATATATATATATATATATATATATATATATATATATATATATATATATATATATATATATATAACTCTTTATATATATATATATATATATATATATATATTCCACGCAAAAACGTAAACAATTATTTTATTCGGACCGGCTCCGACCAAGGTTTTACATTTAGGTGTGACACTTCTTTTGGTAAAATATATTTTCACCTAAAAATATTTCTTGAAAAAATTTATACCAAAATCTAACTCTGGCTCCGGCTTCGGTCACAAAAAACCGACTAAGGTTTCTGCACTATTTTAAAATTGTTCAACACGTCTTCTAGCAAAACTTTTCAAATTAAAAATATTTTCGAAAAACTTCATGCTGCTCCGGATACGGCTCCGGATCGGATCCGACTAAGGAATTTTCACTATTTGAAAATTATTCAGCACGTCTTCTGACAATATATTTTTCTCCTAAAAGTATTTAATGAAAAAAATTCATACCCAGGATCCGGCTCCGGCTCCGGCTCCGACTTCGGCTCCGACTAAGGATTCTGACTTATTTGTAAATTATTCATACCTAGGATCCGGTTCCGACTCCGGCTTCAGATCCGGCTCCGGATCCAACTAATTGTAAATAATATTCAGCGTCTTCTGGCAATAAATTTTCACCTAAAAATATTTATTGAAAATTTCATACCTAGGATCCCATTTCCGACTCCGGCTTCAGCTCGGCTCCGGATCCCACTAAGGTTTCTTGTACTATTTGAAAATTGTTCAGTAAGTCTTTTGACAATATATTTTTCACCTAAAATATATTTATTGAAAAAATTCATACCCAGGATCCGGATCCGGCTCCGACTTCGACTTTGGCTTCGGCTCCGGATCCGACTAAGGTTTCTGCACTATTTATTGTTCAGCATGTCTCCCGGCAATAAATTTTTTACCTAAAAAAATTTTCGAAAAAATTTCATACCCAGGATCCGGCTAGGATCCGGCTCCAGATCCGACTTCGGCTCCGGATCCGACTAAGGTTTCTGCACTATTTGAAAATTGTTCGGCACGTCTTCTGACAATAAATTTTTCACCAAAAAAATTCATACCCAGGATCAGGCTCCGGATCAGGCTCCGGATACGACTCCGGATCCGACTAATGTTTCTACACTATTTGAAAATTGTTCAGCACGTCTTCTTCTATTAAATTTTTCACCTAAAAAATATTTCTTGAAAAAATTCATACCCTAGATCCGGATCCGTATTCGGATCCGGCTTCGACTTCGATTCGACTTCGGCTCCGGATACGACTAAGGTTTCTGCATTATTTGAAAATTGTTTGGCACGTCTTCTGACAATAAATTTTTCACCCAAAAAATATTTCCCGAAAAAATTCATACTGGGATAGGCTGGATCCGGCTCCGGATCTGACTCCGGATCCGACTAATGTTTCTAGACTATTTGAACATTGTTCAGCACGTCTTCTTGAAATAAATTTTTCACCTAAAAAAAATATTTTCTGAAGAAAATTCATACCAGGATCCGGCTCCGGATTCGACTAAGGTTTCTGCACTATTTGAAAATTGTTCAGCGCCTTCTGACAAAGTTTTTCACAAAAAAATGTTCGAAAAATTCGCCGCAGATCCGGCTCCGGATACGGCTCCAGATACGACTTTGGCTTCCGCTCCGGATCCGACTAATGTTTCTACACTATTTGAACATTATAACACGTCTTTTTGAAATAGAATTTTTCACCTAAAAGCCCTTTTCTGAAGAATTCCTTACCCAATATCGGGTCGGATCCCACGGCTCGGGTTGTCCAGATCCGACTAATGTTCTAATCTATTTGAGGCATTGTTCAGCACGTCTTCTTGAAATAAATTTTCACCTCAAAAATATTTTCTGAAGAAAATTCATACCCAGGATCGGCTCCAGCTCCAGTTAAGGTTTCTTCACTATTTGAAAATTGTTTCAAGCGCCTTCTGACAAAGTTTTCTAAAAAAAATAACACCCGAAAATTCATACCAGGATCCGGCTCCGGAACGGCTCCGAATACGACTTTGGCTTCCGCTCCGGATCCGACTAATGTTTCTACACTATTTGAACACATTGCTCAGCACGTCTTTTTGAAATAAATTTTTCACCTAAAAAATATTTTCTGAAGAAAATTCATACCCAGGTCCGGATCCTGCTCTGACTTCGGCTTCGGCTCGGATCCGGCTAAGATTTCTGCACTATTTTAAATTCGGTACGTCTTCTGACAAATTTTTCACCAAAAATTTCCCAACAGAAATTTATAACCAGGATCCGGCTCCGGATACGGCTCGGGATACGACTTCGGCTCGATCGACTAATGTTCTTATTTGAACTGTTCAGCACGTCTTCATGAAATAAATTTTTCACCTCAAAAATATTTTCTGAAGAAAATTTATACCCAGGATCCGGATGCGGATCCGGATCCGACTTCAGCTTCGGCTCTGGATTCGACTAAGTTTCTACTCTTTTGCGGTAATTTCGGCGTCCTTCTGACAATAAAATTGCTGCCAAAATATTTCGAAAAAATACATACCCAGGATCCGGCTCGAGATCCGACTTCGGCTTCGGGGCTTCGGCTCCGGATCCGATTAATGTTTCTACACTATTTGAACATTTCTCAGCACGTCTTCTTGAAATAAATTTTTCACCAAAAAAATATTTTCTGAGAAAATTCATACCAGGATCGATCCGGCTCCGGCTTCAGCTCCGACTTCAGCTTCGGTTCCCGGATCCCAACTAAGGTTTCAGCACTATTTGAAAATTGTTCGGCACGTCTTCTGACAATAAATTTTCACCCAAAATATTTAGCGAAAAATTCATACCCAGGATCAGACTCCAGATCCGGCTCCGGCTCCGGATATAGCTCCGGATCCGACTAATGTTTCTAAGCTATTTGAACATTGTTCAGCACGTCTTCTTGAAATAAATTTTTCACCTCAAAAATATTTTCTGAAGAAAATTCATACCAGGAACGGATCGGAGTCGGATCTGGCTCCGACTCAGCTTCAGCTCAGTTCGACTAGGTTTCTGCTATTTGAAAATTGTTCGGCACGCCTTCTGACAAAGATTTTTCACAAAAAAATATTTCCCAAAAAAATTCATACCCAGGATCCGGCTCGGATGCGGCTCGAATACGACTTTATTCGGCTCGGATCCGGCTAATGTTTTTACTATTTGGACACCTCAGCGTCTTCTTGAAATAAATTTTTAGCCTAAAAAATATTTTCTGAAAATTGATTCGGATCCGGAACCGGATCGGATCAGCTCCAACTTCGGCTTCGGCTGCGGATCCCACTAATGTTACTACACTATTTGAAAGTTGTTCGGCACGTCTTCTGACAATAAATTTTTTCACCAAAAATCTTTCCAAAAAAAGAAATTCTTCAAGGATCGCTCCGGCTCCGGCTCCCGTTCAGTTATGACTTCAGTTTCTGCTCGGATCCGACTAAGGTTTCATATATTTGATAACTGTTCAAGCGTCTTCTGGCCAAGTTTTACAAAAAATATTTTTGAAAAAATTTCATACTCTGGCTCCGGCTCCGGCTCCGCTCCGGCTCCGGCTCAGCTCCGACACCGGCTCTGGCTTCGACTCCGCTCCGGATCCGTTCGGCTCCGGATCCGACTAAGATTCTGCACTATTTTTGTTTAGTACGTTTTCTGGCAGTAAATTTTTCATCATCTAAAAAATTATTTCCTGAAAAAATTTATACCCAGGATCTGGCTCCGGCACCGGCTACCAGCACCAGCTCCGGCTCCGGTTCCGGTTCCGGCTTCGATTCCATTTAGTTGAATCCGAAGAATGGGTGGGAGGTTGAGAATATGAAAAAAAATAGATTTTCTATAATTATAAATAAAACTTTTTTTAACCTCTAAGCCAGGAATTACAATTTTTGACTGGAATTGAAATTTTTTTAGTTCAACACCTCTCTAAATCAAATTTCTGTATCTAAAAAACATTTAAATTTTTAAAAACGAAGATAAAATAGTGGTTCGAAAACTTGAAAGCATTAAAAAAAACCATTTTTTACGATTTCATGAGACGTCACAAACTCAAGAATAAAATCTCAAGAACGTTAAGAACGAAAAATAGCAACCTTGCGGATGGAAGAAAAATTCCCGATTTCGCTAGGAAATTTTCTTCCGTTTGAAAGAATATTGACAAATCAAATTGGAAAGTGAAGAACTTCTTCCGTTTAGAAGAATTCTTGCCAAATCGAAAACGCCTATATCTTCAAAACTCATATTATTTTTAAACGCGTTTAGATTATTTCATTATTTTTTTTAATATTTCTATAAATTTACATACATAAAATTAATATATAAAATACTTTTATTTTGTTCTAGTTTCATTTACTTTGTGTTTATTGGTTATTGGTATCTGACGTCATGAAATATGATGACGTTTTTCCTTGAAAACTCTCTTCGATAAGTAGCTCCCGAATAAAGGAAAGGGTGATTTATAAATAGCAATTTTTTAAGATTCTTATGCAGTGGAGAAATTCTTATCTGAGGCTACCTTTACGGAAAGTCAAGACGTTTTTCAAAGTTGATTCATAAATACGGGCCTAAATCTTTGAAGAGGTCGTCCGCGACCTGTATCAGTTTATGTATCTCGCTAGACTCTGGTATCGTGTATAAATTTTGTTGCACATATGTAGGTAATTCTGAGAGGAATAATTCTTTCACAAAGTTTGGATGATTTCTAAGAAGAAATTCGGCATTTTTGTGGCCTAATACGTCTTTTACCCGCTGTATACAATGACTAGGCAATTCCTTCTTTTTCCTTCCTCTTTTTAAGACGTCATGAATTCTTTGATTGAGGGTAGGGAAAAATTGAGAGCTCTGAGGTGGTTATGAGTTCTTCAAATGCGTTTGTTTTATGTGGGTAATGAATTGACAGTAACAAGTGATTAGGTAGAATGGGAGCTAGTAATTTTACTTTCTCTATTCCCTCATTTATTTTTGTAAAATTCTAAAAATAGCTTTTTTATGTAGTTAATAACTGGTTACGTCTGAGGAGTCGAAAGATA
>JABUQX010087752.1:0-15000 GCA_015478945.1 Trachelipus rathkii
TTCAACACTCACTATTGACATTCCTACTTCCTACTTCAGCACATAGACATACTGCTCTTCCACTACTAACAAACACTTCCATTATCTGCGTCCAGATTTGCTCAGTTTTAATTTGTTCATATTCAACTGATTTATTTACAAGTGATGTCGCATACGTTTCCTTATAACCCTGGTCATCTAACATCTCCCTCCTTATTCTCGCCACTTCCTCACTTTTTTTCCACTTCATCCATATCCATATAATATATTCATCCGCTCATCCTGAAATACTGGAAACCTTAACCAGTATAATTAAGTCCCAATGTCTAATATATTATTTATATCATATATTAATGATAGAAAGTCCACAAAATCTATAACTAACTACTAGAAAATCTGTACGGACCACAAACATTAGTTCCCTTAATTAATCCATTATTAAATACTTTTCATATTCATTAATTATTATTATATCTATTATTAATATAATATTTAAATTATTTTTATTCTATTATTTAATTTTAATATATATTTATTATAATTATTCAATAATATTTATATAATTAAATATTAATTTAATATTATTATATTACATTTATTAATACTTATTATTATATACATATATTAAATTATATTAAAATAAGATCATATAAGGAATTACAAATTTTGATTACGTTAAATATATTCGAGAGGTTTGAACCCTATACTACAAAGCTAACTTAATATTATATTTATATATATTATAGTTATTAAGTGATAATAATAGACTAAGATCTTAGACTTTTCATAAATTATTATTTAGTCACTAGTGTTATTATCCTAATACATATATATTATTTAAATAACACCTATAATCATAAATTAATATCGTACATATTATTATGTTTATAAAATGATAAATTAACCTAAATTTATATTTACCAATATGGAAAAAATTAATTAAATACCCCGTATATACCTATACTCGAGAAATTTTTACTTTTGCAAGATATGAAACAACCTAATTCTGGTTACGACCGATTGCGGTATGAAGATTATATAGGGAGAACGAGAGAGAGAGAGAGAGAGAGAGAGAGGGGATAAGTTTTTAATGGTTGTTCTTAAAAAATTGGTTGATTTTTAAATGTCAATTATGATGTTTCTTTGTTTTGGAATAGTAGGAGAAGAAAAGAGAAGTAAAGAGAGAGAAGTAAGAAGAGAGTAGAGAAGAGAGAGAGAGAGAGATGAGAGATAGTACAGAGATTATCTAGAGAGATAAGAGAGAGCAGTAGTAGAGATGATACGAATGAAAGAGAAGAGAGAGAGAAGAGAGAGAGTAAGAGTACAGACAGATAGAGAATGAAGAGAGAGATAGTAATAACATAGATGAGAGAGAGATAAGATGAAAGAGAGATGAAAGAAGTGAAGAGAGACGAGAAAGTGTATGAGTATGACAACGAGACTAGTCAACCGAGAGAGACGAGAGAGTATGTAGATAGAGAGAGAAAGTGATGATAGAAGTGTAATGTATAACACGAGCTGTAGGACGTGAAGGGAGTTGACTGACTATAACGCTACTAGTATAGACAGATCAGAACTGATACTGAGATAAGTAAGATAGAGAGAGTAGAAGAGAGATGAAGTAGGGATGATAAGAAGAGAGAGAAGACGAGAGAGAGACAGAAGAGTAGAGTAAAATAGGATTGAGAGTGTGATTGTGATTGAGAGTTGAGGATGAGTAGAGAGTAATGAAGAGAGAGTAGAGAGAGATATAGAGAAGAAATGAGAGAGAGAGTAGAAGAGAGAGAGAGAGAGATGAGAGAGAGTACGAGAGAGAGAGAGACGACAGAGAGAGATGAAAAGATAAGACGTAACGATGATAGAGATAGAGATGACAGAGATCGACGAGATGAAGAAGAATGAAGAAGAGATGCAAATGGCTTGTACGTAATGAAGAGAGAGAGAGTGATGAAATGTTTAAGTGATTTTGAACATCTCTAAATAAGGGACGATAATCGTCATGCTTTAATAAGGATAATTAATACATATATACGTTACACCATCTACAATAATATATATATAAATACATATCTATATATATATATATTGTGTATATATTATATATCTTAATTATAATATAACTATATATATATAATATTATATTAATATATATATATATATATATATTATATATCTATTATATTATTAATATATATAATATAATATTGTATGTATTATATATATACTATAAACACAAACAAAGTTTTTATCGCCCACTAAAAATGAAACTTACCAAGTAAAGCTCTAAATATGATACATAAATAGAATGTTATATATATAAAGGACGAAAATAACTTTATTTCCTCACTCCTATATCTAAGGGTCAATAATGAGTGAGTTTAGGTATATGAGTTTAAGCTTTTTATAGTTTAGGATTAGGTTATATGATATATTATTAAGGATGATTAAGGTCAATTGATTTTTCTCAGAAATTTAATAATTTCTATCAATTAACAACTTTATACTCTAAACAAAAATTACAACAGAATGTTTATGGATAATATCAACCATATATCGTTTCTTCTGAGTTTGGCGAGGAAAAGAGGAAAGTAAACGGATTGCGTGATCGAGCTTTGGTTGCGGTGAAATAGAAAATTGCATAGATGGAGGCACACCACTCGCAAAGTCGAAAAAGCAAATGCTCACCTTTTACTACTACAAGTCCCGCTCAACCAAACAAATATAAACCATATTTAATTTTTATGAACTTTGACAGACATATACTGCTCAATCCAGTACGACGAAAAAATACCATACCCTCTATAAAGCTCAATGGGACAACCTTAATTGTGCAGAATTTACTCTTACTTAACAATGTGAATTTGCCTTCGCAATGTAGCTCTTTCAAGTTAATATAAAGCTAAATGAGATTCATTCAGCTATTCATGTGAGACGCAGCGAGTCTCACACACATTACCAACCCATCACAATTGTCACATCAACATTTTTTTCTTTGTCTCACCAATTCACACACTCATCACCATAGCTCCCTAATTAGACACAGTTCATTTACTTCGAGCACTTCTTATTCACATACTCACATGATCACTAGCATCTTAGAAAACAAGGACGTAAAATTCATACTGTGAGCTAATGCTCACGTAAGTATACTTTCCTGACTCAATACGCACCGCCACGCATCAGATATCACAGTATTTTCTCATCATATATCACTTCATTACTAATTTTGTAGTAAATTTTTATTTACTCACTTCTCATCAGTTATATATAATGACTAACGTTCAGATCAACCATATCTCACATTCCGTCCTTATCCTTAAAAAACCAACCGACTAAGATTCATTTTGTACATTATAGTGTCCTGATTTTTTCTTTTCTTATCTATTATTGATGCCCCGAAATACATTCACACACACATAACTTACACATATTAATTCTCACACTACATCATTCACACCCACAACCTTTCCTTTCACACAGCACAACTCTCTAATAAGTTCATGCCTCATTTTATCAAATTCTTCTCACACCCTACACGCCCCCTTAGATTGTCCATTTGAACACACTGGAACTTTAGATATATGCTTCTTATCTCCAAGACCATCAGTCTCAACTCACTATACAACCTACACCACTACATCATAAGGTAACACCTAAAACATATAATATATATCCCCTCCATCTAATGTTAAGACCCTAGCACACTAATCAAGACTTTAAGTCCCTTTAAACATTTCACATACAACGATTTATAATTGCTACTGCACTAAACTATCACCTTCTCAATAAGCTACATTAATCAACTAAAAACTTTCTACTAAAACTACATCTTGCAATATATAAATTCGTGAAGTCCGTTATATCCTAATATATATAAAATGATTCTCCTATCTATATGCCGAAAGTTGACTCTAACGCTACCCCACGAATAATCCGATGTAAATTCACTCAATGCTAACTGAGTATTATCTAAACCACGTAAAAAGTTAAATATGAATTAATATTAACTACTCTAGGGGTACCCACTTATATGTAGTTTCCTATAAAAGCGTGTTCGTCGACATCTTTATTTTTTTTTTAATATTAACTGTATTAGACCGAATCATGTCATACTTGCCCCGCGTTTGAGAGTGTGAAGAGGTAAATGTACTTCTTGGAACAAACCAGTTAAGATCTGCCTCATCATCCACCATGTCCTTGATAGATATATTTTTAATATGAATCAAATGTGAGTATAGATAATAGATCCTAGCATTATTTGTGATGTACAAATTAATTATGGAGTATTATTAAAGAATTACAGATATAAATGTCAGAGATAGATGAAATGTAATAATTATATTATGTAGGAATGTAAGAACATTTTTTTTTCCGGAGTGCCTATTGGGTGTAAAAAAACGTAAAAGTTGAATGGTGAGCAATAATTAAAAACAAATCTCAAAGAGTACGGTATATATATAGCGCTACCTAATAGAATACACCCATTTATATCCTATATATGGTTAGTCATACATGTGAAGTAAAACAGGCAAGCACTAAGAAAGACATGTTAAGAAACTTCATAAAAGACAATAAGTATAATTACACAACAGGATTTGATAGAGTATAGTAAACCTAACGTGTGCATAAAACGTTTGAATAACGTACCTAACCTTTAACCTAGTAAATAAACCTAACTATTAACAGAAAGGTAAAACCTATTAACCTATATTAGTTAAAGGATAACCATTAACTAATCAATGTTTCACTAACATCATCATATAATTATATAAGTGTCAAATATAGAGGCTATATTAAGCGAAATATATAAAATATTATTTTTTTTATTTACGACCTCATAACCGAGTTTCGAGTTGGCCGTTAAATGATAACTTTGTCCACTTATAATAAATGATATAGTTAATATTATATCATATATTATATATATATAATATATATATATATATATATATATATATATGTATATATAATTATATATATATATAATATATATATATATTAATATATAATACATAAGAAAATATATATATCACTAAATGAGCCAAAAAAATTTTTTTATTATTTTCTCATATCTGACCAACTTCTCCGTATCTGGAATGAGCAAAAATAGGTTATCGTAGGTATACAGACTGTACTTGTGCGTACGAATACAAATTTCTAAGATCAAAGCTTGATTCCCCAACTTTTGAGTCTCCCTATCACAAAAATAAGTCCTCGAAGTATCAACAAAATTCTCTTCAGTCGATCAATAAACAGTTCAGATAGGCGTCTAGAATCGTGAGTACGCTCATAATAGTCTCTCTATCACTTAGAGCATTTACTAGATAATAATAATAATAATAATAAAATACATAATAATATAAATAATAATATAATTAAATAATAAATATTAATAAATAATTAAATTAAATTAATAAATATATAATAATAATTAATAATAAATAATAATATAAAAATTAATAAATTATAATAATAATAAATAATTATAAATAATATATAAATAATAATATAGCTCCACGTACACTTGATAAGGCGACAGGGTTTTGACCTTTAACAAAAGGGCAACAGTATAAGTGATTAGGAGGTTCTAAAACTAACTATAATAAGAAATATTAGGCAGGTTAGACACTCGATCGGAGCAACGAATCGAGGGAGGTCTCGTCGAGCATTTGAGACGTTCGCACGTACTATTTAGAGACAGCAAGAGATAGGATTCTGTTTGAACAAACACATTTGCGAGGAGATATTGTATGAGAATCATTTCTCGAATGGGATAGTATAAGAATTTTATATATATATATGAAGAGTACAATAGTTAAAATGGCTAGTGGGGGAAAAGTATTTAGACAAAAGGGAAGGGTGAATCTGGTAAAAATTAAAAGGTGTGATTTTCACAGCGAGAAATGCCTCGCAAGTTTGAGAGATTTAGCGAGCTTTATTCACGGGTATTATAGACAATGAAATAATCTGAATGATTAACCGAAATTTTAATGGGGAAGCAGATAATTTGGAATGGTATAAGCTGAATGGTGTTTGTTAGGTTGACTTTGAGTGAGAATTTTCATGGAAGAAATAGTGGAATTTTCTCAGCGCACGTATATACAATACTTGAGGGAATTTATTGTCGAATTTTCTAACATTTGGGAAGTCCCAAGAAAAATATATTAAAATACAAAAAAAATTTAACACTGGATTACTAACTGTTACATCGCAATATATTTAAGTTTTACACACAATTATTTTTTATTTTAAATTATTTTTTGGGCAATGACATATAAAAAAAAATTAACTAGATGAGGTTTTTGCATACTGTATCTAATTATCATAATATAATAAAACGTTTGTAACTTGCCATAAAAACTTTACAGGATAGTTAAAAAACTATTATTATTTCTCCTATCTGTAATCGAATAAAATTTCATAAAAACCTAAAATTTTCCTCAGAAGGATTATAAACTTCGAACTACCCCACACACTAACAATTCGGATCAATAGTATATGGCGAAATATAATACTCAGATTCATATCTACTAAATTGATATCTATAATATATTCACCCAACTATCCAACCTTAATATTTACAATAGTCTCAACGCCCTACTCTCCTATCGTGCGAAACCATTACCCTACCTGTTGAGTATCACTCTAACAGTCAATATATAATAGACTCCCTCCATATGTACCATACACACTCCTTATTGACTAGCCTGTAATTCTAATATATCTATATCGATAATTCCTACTCCCATAATTCTTTAAAACATTAAATTCCCTAGTATATACTAATCCTTGTTGCAAACATTGGTAATTTGATGAAATTAAAAGCTATTAATAAATAAACTTATAATTATCAACAAAAACTTCCATTCAATTCATAAATTCCTACAAAACAGTTCCCGTTTCCGTAATACAGATCTTGAAATACAAGGGTTTTCTTTGCCTTCTGGTTCTTTTTATTTAGGTCTTAATTATAGACCTCTCAGAGATTCTATTCCCCTCGTAATTTCGCCTAAGCGCCACCTTCGCAACCAAATCAAATCCCACATTTCATTTTTCTTGGTGTCTAAAATCATAGACAGTCCTTCCAAGAACCCCAGATTATTTTCAAGACTCCATTCCTTAAAAGTTAAACCTATGTGTCGCTATATCCTCCTGACTATTATTTATTCAGCACTAGTAGAAACTAAACTTTGTGGATCCCCCTTGACGCGCACGACTTTTTCCCCTCCCTCCTGGGAAGGCTGTCGCACATTCCCCAAACCTTAATAGGTTCATTGCTTTCCAGTCTTATAGCTCATTCCCAACCCCAGCCCCACTGTATTGTGCTTAAAAATGGTCCCCGAAGTTTTCTGTAGCAGGACATTTTTTCTTACATGGCTGCATGGTTCTCCTGGTGGCTCTGCCAGCCCATTGGCTGGAACGTCTTAGCTGTAGATTTGTTACCTCTCATAAACTCCCTTAAGTGTCACAACGCATGATCACCACGCATGATCACCCCATTGTTGTCTTGAAAGTGACCTCAAGAAGAATTAAATCAAACCCCTATATCTATCTGTAGTATTTACCAGTTAAACCTTTTTCGTGTTTATCAAAATAACATTCCACTTTTAATCTATGACTATAAATATATATTAATAATATACTCATACCACAGGTTATCCTCTATCATCAATATTATATTAAACGAGACATGATTGTTCCATTTTCCGTCGTTTCCATTTTCTTCTGTTCAATACACTATTGGTCTATTTGTTATCTGTATTTTAGCTTAGCGGATTTCTGCTCCTCCTCCTTTTCTAACTTCTTTACCTCCACTACAACACGAATATGCACAAACCTCTTCCACCAATCACTCAGCATAACCATCGTACAAAATACTATCCTATCTCCTCTACGAGTGTATCATTATATATTGTTAACTTGATAAAACCCATCCTTCACTTTCTAACCTACACTTATCTTCTTTATTATCTACTTCAAAATCCTTGAGTAATAATTTAATACATAAAAAATCTTATCTCTATACCTGAATATACTTCTCTTAGAATAAGAAATCTAAGTCAATATTACACTACTAAGTAATTCCTCTATGCATACACTTAATTACTTACCTTGTTATCCATATAGTTTTCAAAAATAATATCTTTCTATAGTACTTTGGCGTATTTTTTTTATCATTTAGTGTAAATATAGTTTTTTATTAAGTCTTGTATAAACATATATATATCTTCATCATACAGACACTTAATTAAATTAATGTTCACTCTATTATTTCACTGGTGTCTTATTAATCTTAAAACTAACTACTAAATTTATTATAATTTTAACTATTTAATTCTTTTATTTACTTTACTCCTGTTTCCTTATATCAAATAGTTAAACTACTTACTCTAATATATCACATATTACATATAGAATCCAACACTCCATAATAGCGAGCAGTCAATACCCATAGTCCATTATATCCATATCTAAAAATGAGTCTTACCCAGCAAGTTGGTGCAACAACTGAATTACTTTAAGCCTTACCATTCGTTACTGACGCAACAAGTACACAGTCCCTCTCCAATATATATAATTCGCGCAAACGGGCTTTCTTTAATTATTTCGATACTTGTTTTTACTCTATATTATTATTCAATATTTTTTTTTTCATATATCATTCTTAAATTTTCTATTCTTTTTTTCCTCATTTCTAATCTTCCGCTGGTCAAGTTAAGTAAGATATTAATTATACCTATGTAAATATTATATTACATTAGTACATAACACATTACTTATTAATCTCTATCTATTACATAATACTATATAATTTATACTATTTATTCATATATAATAACATACTAACTTATATCAATATATATATATTTATATATATTTATATACTATATATATCTATAATATAATATTATAATATATATATATATATAATAAATGTAAAAAATTTAACCAACAGTTTCTTTGACTTGAAATAAAAATCTTAAAACCACACTACAAATTACAATCACTGAATATTTTAATGTAATTGAGATCCAAATTTTAATTTTTGGAATTTTATATGTTGAATCTTCGATGAACTATGTAAAACTTTAATCACCTTGTTATTTTTAATTAAATATACTTAAATGATTTATTTATAAAAAATAAATTACATTACCCCTTTCTAATCAGATATCTTACTTTCCCTATTTATCTTTAATCCACTTATTTTATCCCTTTGGTCTCTTATAACTTGAGGTCTTAATTCCCCACCAACCAATATATATATATATACTCGTCACTTATAACATTCGTTTAAATACCCAACCTACACTATCAATACACTACATACCATTTTATTATCACATATGAGTAAGATCAAAACCTAAAATCATATTTAGCTCTCGTTATTATTTACTCAATAATTTACAACGCCACTTACTTACACACCACATATATTATATACACTTCATAACATCTATTACATTGTCATCTTTAATCAATCTTCTTACACTGAACACCTATAGATTGTGACTAATAAACACATTGTTAATACCTTTAGAATACTAATCACTTATGATTTCAATAACATTACAAAAATGTTTACTACTATAATACATTTTATATAATATATAATAATACTTTAACAACGGGATAAGTTAACAAATAACATCGCACTCGACTAAAAACCACATAAGCGTACTCACAAGACTTTAGTACCACTTTTACACCACAATAAAAAGATTAAAATTGATTACCAATAAAATAGACCAATAATATATAATTCCAACTGATGGAGAGGTCTTAAATTACCTAAACTATTAACTATCTATTTCAAAAATCCCTACATAAATCAATCAATTATCTCATTCTTATTAATCCTAATCGAGGTGACCCATAACCATATTTTTAGCTGCTATGCACAGAATATCATGGTTTTCTATTACTCCTTCACAATCTACAATACATTTATAACCCGGAGTAAATCTAATACATGCTCACGGCGGGAGAATAAACTGTTTGCATCCTTTCTAAACATTACTTTCACCTTCTTTACGGAGCCTTATCCCAAAACCACACTCTACCTTAAAACAAAAATTTCTCTCAATCTATTAACTCTCTTCTGATTCTTTTGATAGGTCACCACCACCAAAAAACCAAAGTCTATTTATCTTTTTTTAAAGAAAGGGACAACTCTCCACACCTTACTACTTATCACATACTTACTCAATTCTAAATATGGCTTCACCCTATTTCCCTTGCAAAGGGGAAATAACTCTAATAATATAAAACGGATTTGAACGCACAAAAACACACCAACTACGCATTACCCACAAAAAACAAGAAAAGACAATTTACACATTTCTCTCTGCCTTTTATATCAAACTAATTACTCGAGATTTATTTAATAATCAAACGCATCATTTTCAAGTCTACAATTTATTAACTTAAACTACATATACAAACTATAAACAACGAACAATAATATAGTCACTTTAATGTATAAATTTACATTTCAACACATCAACAAACTCGCAAACGTAGTGTATAACTCTACTACATAAAATTACAAACAAGAGTGTGTGGCCCCTCAATTATTTAAACTAGTCATAATTTTTTAATTGCGCACACGAGCCTGATTTCAATCCCAAGCCTAAATAAAACTTCTAACAGAAAATAGCTAATTTTATTACTACTCTTCCGCACTCCCTAATTTTCTGGAGAGTCATCCAAGTTTAAAAAAAGTAAAAAATTTGATCCAAACCTCCTCTATACTAACCGTTTTCCTAATGGGAGCCTTCTTTGTGTCTCTCACGCCAATTCTCAGGCCTCTTTCACTTTCAGTCGGATGCACCCCTCCTATTTTTTATCCCACTATAACTATCTATGACTTGAGTACTCTGGTAAGTAAATTAATATATGACTTATCAAATATATAATAACAGTATTTTAAAGCACCGATTTGTAGTGAGAGTGCATAATAAAAACAGTCTGCGATTTCTTACGAAATACTTTTTGTTTAACAAACAATGGAATCATGACTATTCGTTTATGTCATGTACTATAGAGCCTCAAATCTAAATTTAATATTCTATATTTGGATTAATATATTATCAATTCATAAAGTAAAAAATTACAAATAAACATATCACAATTGGTATATAATTATTTACAAATATTAATATGATCATAATATACTACTATGATGGATAAGTCGTTATATAATATCTTAATTATTGGATAGTAAATAAATATATATAAAGCTGATTTTTAATTTAAATAGCTGGACTTCGGCGGCGGATTTATCGGTAACCAACAACATGACAGTCAAATGACCTAACGTTTCATATATAATACCGTGGACCCCATTCTACCAATGATGTTATACCTTCCGCTTAACCATAACTTAAGCTTATGGTTAATCTAATCATTTAAGGAGTTAACATTTTCTGTAACGGATTAAAAATTGCGTAGTTAAGTCATTTCTAATTATCGTAGTTTTAGGTTTAATAGCGGTTACGGTTAGATCACGAAGTTAAGGTATTGACCTTGCACAAAAACTATACATGAATACTTTGAGAACGGCAACTCGTAAAGCAATTAAACCTTTAAAAACATATACGAATAAACCTTATTATTCGACTTTCCGCTCCCTGGAAGTCAGAAACCCAATAACGTTTATAACAGTGGCACGAGAGTTATATATATAAGCACAAATATTCTAAAACAAAAAATGTTATATATATATACATATATATTAATATATACTCAAAGACATATAACTTAATATTTTAGTATATATTATAAAATAATTTAAGAAAGTTCACGTTTTTTCGTTTTTGCTATCTATTTATGTTGTTGCTTAGAAGATTTAAAGAAATAAGACTCTTAATAAGAATGTATAACATATGTCTAATGGTATTCTTTTAAATGTTGAAACTAGTCATCTGAAAAATGAACCTATAAAGGAGGGTCCGAGCCATGCTTTTGACCTCCATCGATATTAAAAATATGCATGTCCAAATTCTCACGGCGATTCGATTTCCAAACCTTGCCACATACAAATATGCGGTCGTTGAGTTACCTTCCGAGCAAAGTTTCCGACAATACACATATGGGCGACTCAGTTTTAGTATGTCTGGGTGTTAATTTTATTCGACCAAATCAAATAAATGGCATAGAGAAAAAATGTCGTGTAATATTTATGCAAAGATTTACAAAAAATATAGAGAAAAAGTAATTAATATCATCTTAAAATATAATTTTCTCCATAAACTTCTCGAGAATAAGAGCGTCTCGATACAATCAACAACAAATAGTTCTGAGTGGTTCCACAGTTAGATTGTTCTCAATATATGAGCAAATAAACCAATCAAGTCCAGTGAATATATCTAAATCTCTTGTTATTCTCCGCAGTACAAATAGAACTTAAGACTTCACATGTAATAACTCGATAATTAACGGGCTCCAAGACATCTTGCGCAGAACCTAAATTTCAGATATCTATCGTGAGAGCAAAGAGTAACAGTCTTGGTAATATTATTAACATATAGACAAGGAAATAACATGTTTTTAAGTCGCTACGATATTTTTTACGCTCGACATAAATAAAAGTTAGTTGTATAAAGATCTATTTTCCTATTACTTTCAATTAGCTCGTATCCTTAATATTCACACTTCATTGTATATAAACACACGAGAAGTACGTGGTCTCTTATGAGTTAAAATAGTAAATAGAGAAAAAAATTTTAGTAGTAAATGTGTGATATCCACTTAATTATTATTTATAAAGATTTGATGAAATATAATACCTCAAATAGAATGAATTTATGAGGAAATTTTAAGAATTCAGACAATTTCACAAAATATAGCATTTGTATAATATATTAATAAATTAGTAATATTTGACTGACTGCTCCGAAGATCCGGCATATCACACTTCAGACAATAAGAATCTGCATGCAATATTATAAATATACCTCCAAAAGGTAATAATTAATCGACGGAATGGTACTTCTGAATCAATGGCGTGAAAATGCGCAGATTCAGATAAAAAATTATTTTGTTCCCATCATTATTATTATTATTATTATATTATTTTATTAATTATTATTATTATTATTTATTATTATTATTATTATTATTATTTATTATTATTATTATTATTATTATTATTATTATTATTATTATTATTATTATTATGGTAAATTTGTAGAAATACAGATTTTAACAACTTTTACAAAATACAGCATAGACTCTGAAAAAGTATAAATTAATAATAAAAAAAAAAGTATTTGTCTGTCCTCTTTAGGAAAAAAAGTTACAAACTCTCAAAGTTTGTAAAAACCCTATAGGATTTGTTATTAAAAAAAAACGAAAAATTTTTTTTTTTTGAAAATCACAGGCTATACTCTAAAAAAATAATATGAAGAATAGTGAAAACGAAAAATTCGGCGTCTTTTAATAGAAAAAATTTACAGCTCTGAAGTTTTATAAATTTCCATAGACTTTCTTAAAATAAAAATTAGTGGGGGCTTCGTGCTCGTTTAGGGCGCATAAACTATTCAGGTATGAACTAAGATTTGTTAATTCTACATAGATTTTCTCGTGTATAAACCTACAAAACTTATTATAACCTGACTTAGAGGGCCTGAAATGAGACCTAACATGGATCGATAAAAAAAAATCTTATGTGATTTTTAACAACTTTGGAGATGCGAAACTTTTTTTCCTAAAGAGACCGCCAAATAATTTTTTTTTTATTCTTCATTACTATTTTTTTTAGCGTCTATGCTGTGATTTTTTAATAAAAATCTGTTTAGAGGCAGTTATTGGAAATATACCTATTATTATTATTATTATATTATTATATTTTTTTTTTTATTATTATTATTTTATTAATTATTATATTATATTATTTTATTATTATTATTAGTAGTAGTAGTAGTGAGTAGTAGTAGTAGTGTAGTTAGTAGTAGTAGTAGTAGTAGTAGCCGAAGTTGTTAGTAAGAGTATAAACAGATGGTACTTATATTATTCGAAATATTATTATTGATGTAAGAAATTGGATAACCAGATCCTGGAAGGATCTCTTTGAATGCGCTATTAAAGGAATGAATTTGAAGCTCCCAGTAGGATTCAGGTTGTTGCAAGATTTACCTCTAGCAGTTCTTATTGATACTTGGAATAGTAGAACAACTATATCAAGGAGGGCATGATTCAATCTTCTCTTTTTACACCTACTTTCTATAGTTTCGACAGTTTTTCAATTGTCTCTATTTTATGCGGAAGAGGTAACTTTCAGACTTGGGAATAAGAATAGAAGAGGCAGTGAAGTTAGGGATCAGCATATTCTGTTATATATATAATAATATATATATATTATATATATAATATAATATAGATATATATATATATATATATATATATATATATTATTATAATATATATATATAGCTTGAGGTATTAAGATAGTCTTCTTGATTAAAAGATTCTCGTTCATTTTTTTTTTTATTTAATCTTTCCAATATTGAGAATAAAGAAAGATGATAATTATTTCACACCTATCCAACGATTTAATTTTAAAATTTATGTTAACCAAAATTATTGTTTTAACATAAAAATGGTAAAACATATCCAAGTACTATAATATTGACTAAAAAATGATTCCAAGAAAAAGAGGAGCCAGTCATTAAAGAAAATTACCATTATAATTTTTTCTTTAAAATCTTCTAAGTCACTCTGGAATCATTATTTTTGTAGTGAGTGTATAATATAGCTTCATCAGATGGTTGGTGAAAGTTTTGAGCTTCCAAAACTTTGAACCAACAAGTTAAAGCAGTTTTCATGAAATAGATACTTTGATTGTTATTTAGTTCAAAACAGCTGATTCGCTATTTTCCAAAAACATTTCTGAAACTTCTATATTGCGACGATAAGATTCCTCCTTTAATTTTTTTTAATCAGACTATCATTTAATAACTTCAAGCTATACACTCACTACAAAATTGGTGACCCCAGACTGACTCAGAAGAATTAAAA
>JABUQX010087752.1:20000-27500 GCA_015478945.1 Trachelipus rathkii
AGAGAAGGAAGGAGTCGGAATTGGAGTCGGAGTCAGAGTCTGCACCGTTGCTGAAGCTATTGCGGTTCTGAGTTGGTAAATATTTCCTTAATAATATAATACTTGTATGAATGTATATGTTTATAAGACCGTATAACTTGTATATGAGGGTTTCAGAACTTTTAATGGTGTCTTGGGGCCACCCCTGGTGGAGAGTCCCAGAAAAAAGAAGAAATGCAAGGAATGCATAAGAGAAAAAGATGGAGGAAGGAATAAGGAGGATTGAGGAAGAAGAAGAAGTCTCATGTGTTGAAGCAAATGAGCCATTGCCGGCACTGGTGCTGGAGCCGCTGCGGTGCAGAGTTAGTAAATATTCGTTTATTAATTCAATATTGGTGTCAATGTATATATTTATAAGGACGTAGAGCTTGAATATGATAGTTTCAGAACTCTGAAGGGTATCTGAAGATCCCCGGGAGGGTGTCCCGAGTTAAAAGAACAGAGTGCCTGATTGAGGAGAAATGCATAGAGTGAATGAGAGAAGAGAAAGATGGAGGAAGGAAAACAATAGATGATTCCAGAGGAATCAGAAGTGGTAAGGTCCCCATTTGAGATGAGCCAAACCCCAAAATGGTTAAACCCATTAAATGGGTTTTAAAATTGGAAATGGAATGAATTCAGCTACTAATCATATGTCGTACAATATATATGAATCTTAGCACAAAGAGCTCATTAATATAACGTCTCACTACCTATCATTTTTAATACATTGTCTATCTTAACCTAATACAGCCTTACTGTTCACATGATTGATTCTGTTTAATCATTTACCGATCGTCATTTGTATTGCATCACACATAGATAACCCGTTTTCTAAAAGTTGAGGGCTGACATTTCTAATTGCAAATCTCATTTTCTGTTAATAAACGTAAATTAAATTAATTTTTTCTTTTTTAAGTTTAAACATGTATATATTTTTTTGCTATTTTATGTTTAATTTATAACTTTCTTTTTACATTTATACACTGTTTAATTTTCGTTTATTTAAATTTTTTTTTATTTATTTTCAATTTTTTTTTTAATTTTATTTATTTATTTTTATTTTTTTTTTAATTATTTTGTTTTAAAACTTTTCATTTATTTATTTATTTATTTATTTTAATTTTATTTATGCAAAAAAATTATTTGTTTTTCAAATTTTATTTATTTTTTAATTTTATTTATTTAAAAAATATATATTTTTTAAAACTTTTATTTATTTTTATTTTATTTGTTTAAAACATTTTGTTTTAACTAGAAAAAGAAATTCTTTTTATGTTTATAACGTAATTTTTTTTTATAGACCCTAAAGCAATAAATCAGTATAGCAGACCCCTCACCCTTCCCTCCCACCCTTCCATGATCTATTGATTTATTGATTCAAATCATATTTTGGGTATCATTTTGGATTATAATAACATAAAAATAAGTTCTTTGAATAAAATATCATAGTAAAATAAAGTAAAGTTTATTGACCCTAAAGCAGTAATCGGTAAATCAGTAAATCAAACCAACCACCCACCTCCTGTCCATCACCTATCTATTGATCTATTGATCTATTGATCTAATTTGATTCCAAGGTCATATTTTTGGATCATGGCAAGTTATTATAAAAATAAATGTCTTTATAATCACATTGTAAAAATGATTTTGATATATACCCATAGTAAAGAGTATAGTTACATGATCCTAAAGCAGTAAAGCACTAAAGCAGTAAAGCAAACTTCCCACCCCTTCTCTCCCACACATCCATGATCTATTGATCAATTGCTTCAGGTCATATTTGAAGCTTCATTATTGACCCTAAAGCAGTAAAGTAACTAACATTCAAAGTTTCAACCTACCATCAGCTGTTAACATTTGAAACTCTATCATTAATATACAAATATAACATACCTAACATAATTTTGGAAGAATAAACTGCTATCATTAACAAAGTTTCAGTTTACAACAGTAATAGCTGAACATTACCAGTGCATAACTGTCATTATCGACCTTTTCTTTCATAATTATATCACATAATGTTATTTAACATTATTCATTTACAAAAGCTAAAAAAATTATCATAAACCTTTCCATCCTATCCATACTCGACCAATGAATGAAATGTTACATAAACATAGTTTTGTAACATCAATAAAGCTAACATAAATTATCTGACAAAAAACATAATGTAGACAACAACAAACCAATACTTACACACGAATGAATTGCTAACATGAAGAAAGTTTTAACTTATTAACAAAGCCAACATAACATTACTTGAACTAAGAGCATAATGTATCACAACAAACCTTACGTATGAATAAACTACTAACACCGACAAAGTTCAGAGTGTAATATCGATAAAGCACCTCACATTAACAATAAGCAAAACTTTCATACCTCTAATTTTCCATGATATCTATAATATATCAACGTTAATTTTCACATTAACAAAGTAATATTTAGCAAAACCTAACAAAAATTTATCATAGCCCAACGTACCTAACATACTGAACTAAGAATAAGTGCTACACAAGCGCACACACACATACACACACATTAATTAAAGAGACACTTTACTTAATACATTATCAAGCATCAAACATCTAAAAACATCTAAAAACATCACAATAGCTTACTGATCACATGCATCTTTGTTCCGTTTTCTAAATGCTGTTGAAAACATTTATATTTTTAACATATTTAATATAAACATTTAGTTTTCTTTTATATTTTCTTTTAAGTTTTTATTTTTTTTCTTTGAACCGATATTTTGTTAAGGGCTTTATTTATTTATTTATATTGTTTGCTAAGTTTTATTTTTAAAGTTTTTATTACCTTATAAGTTTTGTTAATAAATTTTACTTATTTATTTGAAACTTTTATTTTAAAACTTCTTTATTTGCAAAATTATATATATTTTATTAAAAGTTTTCAAAACATTAGGTTTTCACTAAGTTTTTTCTTAAAAATATCTACTTTATTGACTCTAAAGGAGTAAAACAGTAAATCAATAAAGCAGTAAAGCAGTAAAGCAAGCCATCCACCCTACACCTCCCCTCCGTCCATGATCTATTGATCTATTGATCTATTGATTCAAGTCGTACTTTAAGTATCTTTTTTTTGTGTAAACACAGAATAAAAATAGGTTCTTTGTATGAACATATATAATTTTATCTTTTTACTAAATTTTTATTCTTTTTTAATAAAAAAATATCGATTGATCAATAAATCAAATTCTAATCAACTTCATGCTGAACTAAGAACATAACGTATCATAACTTATCTAGCAGACCTTACATATGAACAAACTGCAAACGCCGACAAGGTTTACTGCACAATATCGGCAAAGAAGCTAACATCACATACAAAACGTAACCTACTCACACTTTTTCAAGCATATCTCTATCATATTAATATTAGTTGTACACTATCATAGCAATATTTAACAAAACATAACAAAAATTTACCATAACTTAACTATCTATCACTCTATTCGCGGAATAAATGTTTCACATAACAAAGTTTTAACATCGATAAAGCTACCATAACATATTATAACCTTAACTAAGAACATGACGTATCATAACTTAATTAGCATACCTTACGTATGATATTGACATAGTAACATTTAACAAACCTTAACAAAATATTTGATCATAACCTGACTTATCTTTCATACTGACTAACGTGACAAAATTTTCACATCAATAAAGCTAACATATCATATCCTGAACTAAGAATATATGATACACCAGCAAACTTAACATACCTTACACTCGAATAAACTGCTAACATTAACAATGTTCCCTACTTAACAACAGTAAAGTAGCTAACGTTACCTACAAAATGTAACCTAATCACACTTCTTCAAGCATATCTCTAACATATCAATGTTAATTTTATATTAACATAGAAATATTTAACAAAATTTAACAAACATTTATCATAACATAACCTAACTATCATACTAACTAATAAATAATTGCAAACATAAAGTTTTATCCTCAGTAAAGCCAAACTAAGAACATAACATACCTAACACACCAGGCGTACGAGTAAACTGCTATCATTAACAAAGTTAACAACTTTACAACATAAAGAAGCTAACATCCCCAAGCAAAACTCAACCTAATCCCACTTTTCTATCACATCTATAGCACATCAATGTTAATTTAACACTGTAATATTTTACAAAATCAAACAAAAATTTATCAAACCTGACCTATCTATCATTCTGAACAACGAATAAATGCTAGCATAACAACGTTTTCACATCATTAAAGCTACATAACATTACCTGAACTAAGAGCATAACGTGTCATAACATACCTAACACACCTTACGTACGAATGAACTGCGTTCATTAATAAAGTAACTAGCGTTCGAAGTTTCAACATACCATCTGATGTTAACATAGCAATCTCAATCTTTACTATACAAAGAGCATAACATACCTGACATATCCTACGTACGAATAAACTGCAAACAATAACAAAGTACACTGCTTAATATCGGTAAAGTAATTAACATTTCATCCCAAAATGTAACTTACTCCCTACTTTTCTATCATATCTATAACATACCAACGATAATTTAACATTATCTTAGTAATATGTAACAAAATTTAAGAAAAATAATTATCATATCATAACTTAACTAACATATTGAACTACCAATAAATGCTAACAAAGCAAAGTTTTTAGCTTATCAACAGATAACAACATAAACAAAGAACCTAACCTTACTATCGTAGTTACCTACGAATAAATACTAAAATAACAAAAGTTTTAACATCAGTAAATCTAACATAATATCACCTAAACTAAGAACATAACATACCTAATATATATTGCGTACGAATAAATTAGTCATTAACAAAGTCATTTATATTTTGCATAATGTTTTTATTATTTTAAAATATTATACTACATTTATAGTTTTATTTTATTTATTTATAAATATTTATTTTAAAATTTTAAAATTGTATTTTAAAATTTTTGTTTTTACTAAAAAATTTAATTTTTTATGCTGTGTTTATACAAATACATGCTCAAATATGACATGAAGCAGTAAAGCAATAGAGCACGGCCTGACTCGAGAGGGAAGAGGTAGGGGTTATAGTGTCAGCGCTATTGCTTTTCTGCTTTAGGATCAAGAAAGTAAATATTTTTAAGAAAAAAATTTAATTAAAAATTTAAAAATATATATAAAAATATATCAATTTTTAAAAAAATGTTTCTTTGGAAATGTAAAATACTGATATTTTTTTTCTACTTGTCCGATAAACATTAAATTTTCAGGGCTTATACAGTCGGGCAAGATGCATCTTTTTTACTTAGATAATTTTTTGGTATACTCAAAAGAAAATTTAAAAAATTCCAAACAAAATTTTTCGGAAATTTTTTTCCAAGAACAAATTCAAAACTACTGCATATACAAAGAAATTATCTAAGCCAAAAATATGCACTCTCCCTCGGCTACATATGCTCTGAAAATTTCATTCAGATCCCTACTCAGAAAAAAAATTATAGCAATATTTCATTTTAAAAGCCAAAAAAGTGGGTTTTGAATTTCACAACATTGCTGAGCACAAATTTCAAAAAATCAAAAAACTATATCGTGCATTTTGTAGGTAATAGACACATCTATGTATATTTCAAGTTTAAAGTCATTCGAAAAAAAATTGTAGAAGGTGAAGCGAAAAATGTCAAAAACATAGGTTTTGAAAAATTGAAAATACTAAAAATATGACTACAAACACAGAAAAACAGCCCACAACACGACGTGATTCCTCATTCAGTTGTTGATTCGTTTTTCCTAAAATCAAATTGCCTAAAAATTACGAATTTTATGTCCATTTTTAGGGGGTGAAAATTGGGCTCAGCTCGAATCAAAGTATTGTTTAGTCAAAGGCAAAAAGATTTATAAACTGTCCGTTTCTTTCTAGTTCACTTGACCCTCTAATTCTTTGCGGCGCGATGTTGGTGCTTTATCTCTTTTCTATAGGTACCGTAGCGGCAAGTGCTCAAAGGAACTATCCACTCGCGTGCACACCTTAGAGCCTCGTAGCACAAGGGGTGCTGTGTCGCACATGAGTTTGTGTTGATATTAGCAACTTGTGTTTCCTACTCAATATATCTCCCACTTTAAAGCCGCGTCTGTGCTCATTGCGTATTTTGCGTTAGTTGAGGTTTTGTTGATTTTAACACCCCCCTCCTTGATAGGGATTTGCCCGTGAGCGGTGGCTGATAACTGTAAAAAAAAAAAAAAAAGGGGGAAAAAATGCAAAGTCTCACTTCAAAATTATGATATTATCAGTAAATAAATTTATATATATGATATATATATATAATATATATATATATATATAATATTAAATATTATTTAATATATATTAATTATTATTTATTTTATTAAAAAAATTTAAATAATAAAAAAATATATCTATATATATATATATATTATATATATATACAGTATATATATATCACTATATTATATATTATAATATTATATATATATATATATATATATATATATATATATATATATATATATATATATATATTATATTAAAACCTTTTAAATAAAAAATTATATATATATAATATATAACTATATATTTGATAGTAACCCTAGGCACAAAAACTTTATTTAAAACATAATAAAATTTAATTGTTCAATAAAAGCACTGTACAAATAATAATAATATAAAAGACTATTAGCTTTCTCCTAGGATAATTAATGCTAGAATTAAAAACGAAATATTACTAAAAAATTAAGTAAATTACAAAAATTAAATACAAATCGAGAATGGTTGGTTTATTTAATTCTTTATATCGGAGAGGTAACGTGAAGCAAGAAGTATCGAATTCTGAATTGGATCCAATTTAAATTCACCTGGAATCCTATTAAAATTATTTGTATTATAAATATATAGATTCAACTATTTTCCTTTCTGTGATATGGTTAATGTATTTAAGAGATGATGCAGATGAAATGTTAATCCTATGTTCCTTTAAAGATCTATGGGCTGTTAAGGCAGAGTTCGGGGCATCATTAGTTAAATCATATCTGTGCTGATATAATCTTCTCGGAAGGTCGTTGGTCTCACCGATGTACACTGCGGGACCATCAAAGCAGGGGACTTTATAAATGCATTGAGTCGGCTGGTTATTACTTTTAGGGGGTTTAAATATTCTTTTAAGGGGGATTGTGTTATTTTTAACAAACTGAATATTTCTAGGTAAATGTTGTTTGATATTAGGGTTATTTTTGTATGGAATGAGAAGACATGAGAAGGCATGTTCAGTGCTAGGGGGTTACAATTAAAATATTTTTTCTTTGCTTTTTTAAATGCTAGATTGATAACATGTTGTGGATATTTTCATTTAGTAAAAGAGGAGAAAAGAAATTGTGTCTCAGATTTATAAATTAGGAGGAGAACAAATACGTAGCGCTCTAAAATATAGTGAAGTAAGCGTAGCTAATTTG
>JABUQX010087752.1:35000-37500 GCA_015478945.1 Trachelipus rathkii
CGGATGTTGATAGGTATATATATATATATATATATATATATATATATATATATATATATATATATATATATATATATATATATATATATATATATTTATATTATATGTTGCATGGAATCTATTTTTTATTCTTGTGGGTGTGCCACTAAAAAAGGCTAGAACTGGGAACCACTGGTCTAGATGAGGGGAACTCTGATGCGAAACTGAGTTATGTTCCCCTTCTGTTCAATGTCTCTCTTCTTCGTTTGCTTCTTCTTTTTAAGAAAGTATGCATGTACATTGTTCTACGCACTAAAGCTGAGGGGTGTAAGTGAGGCGAAGTTACAACCTCAATTCAATCCCTTTGATATTCTAGAAACGTGAGCCTTTGTGAGATTGTTCTTAACAAATATATGAATTTAATATCTCAATTTCTCAAATAGGAAAAAAAAAAAATAAACAAGACTAAATAAAATAAATAAATAAATAAATAAATTATATATATATATATATATATATATATATATATATTATATATATAAGAGATATAACGTAATTATATATATATATATACTATATATATATATATAATAGATAATATATATATTAATATATATATACTATAATATATATATATATATTTATATAGATATATAATTTATATATATTATATAAATTATAATATATATATATATTATATATTATTATATATATATATATATATTATAATATATTATAATATATTATATTATATAATATTATATTATATATTATATATAATATATATATTATAATATTAGTAATTTTTTTTTTTTTTATATAATATATATAATATATATATTAATATATGATATATATATATATAGTTATATATATATAGTATAATATAATATATAATTATAGTATATATATAATATATATAGTATATAAATATATATATATAGTATTATATATATTATATATATATATATATATATATCATTATATGATATATATATAGATATATAAATATATATAATATATATATAATTATTATATATATTATATTATGATATATATATTATATATATATATATATATATATATATATATATATACATAAAATATATATCTCGGATGGAGGCGGATGGCAAAGGCCGGAGATCTACCAAATTCCACCAGAGTTCAGGAGACTTGAATACAAAGCCAAATTAAAGTCCGCCATTCTCCCATACACGACATTAAAGTGCAAGTCAGGAAATTGGAAAAATAGATGAAGAAATGATGTTCCGACTTTCAGTGAAATACATCGAAGAGTTGAGCATAGCGCTTAAGTCTGAGGTCAGAGAGTTGGACAGAAAAATGAAAAAGACTGTGTGGAAAGACAAGACGCCTGAACTCTCCTCAAAGGAGATGGTATTTGACTAGAGACTTCAATAGACACCATATATAATATAATAGTAATAATATAAAAATATTAATATAAATAAATATAATAGTAAATAATATAATTATATATATATATATATAATATAATATATATATATATAATATAATATATATTATATATATATATATATATATAATATATATATATATATATATAATATATATATGATATATATATCTATATATATATATATATATAATATTTATACAATTATAATATATATATATATATATATATATATATATATATATATATATAATATATATATTATATATATATATATATATATATATTATAATATATATATATATATATATAGTATATAAATAATGATGTGTATAAGGATAGTGATGCAACAACCTGACGGCTACAAAGTGACTGGAGATGGCTAACAAATTGAAAAACTCTAGACTGCACCTTTTAAAGTAGAATAATCTGTATGAAACCAACCTAGATATTTGATTCATACTCCATACATGGATGGACAGCGCCCCTATAGATAGTATGTAACTGGGGTGGTGAGAGGAAACCCCTGAAAGAGCCTCCAAACTCCCAACATCTTTGAAGCTTCTTTATAAAAAGAAATAATGGGATTCTTACAATTAAGGTCACGAGAAAAGAAGAGCTAAAAATTTTAAGAACAGAGTAAGGTTTAAGTTGTGTGGTTTCGAAGAAGTTATTATAGTTGTGTGAATATTATGTCTAGTAGATTGATACAGAATCTATGTTTTTGAGACCATAAAAACCAATGTTTTTTTGTGCCAGAATTTGATATATGAGAAAGATTAAGAGGTTATTAAGTGGGTCGACTCCTAAATTTGAAGGAATAATGAAGTGTGAAGTCATCGGTATAGGAATGGATAGGAAAAGAAGTGATAGAGAGAAAGGTCAATAATGAAAACATCACACATCTTTTAGTTCAACAAACACACACACACACACATACACAAACACACATACACACATACACACACACACGCCACACCTTGAAAAGGTGAAGTCTAGGTCTTTTCATCCTATCTACCCTTCTGCTCTAACTAACTCTCCCAAGTCTCTCTATACCCGTCAAATTGTTTCGTTATTCTATCGCTA
>JABUQX010087753.1:0-15000 GCA_015478945.1 Trachelipus rathkii
CAAATGGTGGAGGCTGGGGAAAGAGGTTGGTGGGTGCGTAAAGAGTTTAAGGTCCAGGCGTCTGTTACTCTGGAAACACAGGTTAATATATATATATATATATATATATATATTGATAATATATATATAATATATAATATATATATATATATATAATATATATATATATTTATATATATATATAAGTATATATATATAAATATATATTATATATATATAATATATATATATATATATATATATATATATATATATATATATATATATATATATATATATATATATATATATATATATATTTATATAATATATATATAAAATATATTATATAATATATATATATATAATATATTATATATTATATTATATATATAATTATATATATATATATAATATATATAATATATATATATATATATATATATATATATATATATATATATATATGAAGTACCTGTGCAAAAATTCTTAAAAGCTTAACTTTTCCGCTCTCCGCATCCACAATCCGCGATAGTGTTTTTACTATCCGCATCAGCATCCGCATCCGCTCCGCTTCCGCGGATAGTGAAAAATCACCATCCACTACACCACTAATATATATATAATATTATATATATTATATATATATTATATATATATATATATTAATATATATATATAATAATATATATATATATATATATATATATTATATATATATATATTGTTAAATATTGCACTAATCGCTAATTTTATTATTTAGATCTTTAACAAAGAACATATAGTGGGAAAGGTAAAGAAATTTACTGCCCTTTCTCCGGTATTGAAACACCGCGTGTTTGCGATTGAGGACAACATACTCGATGCTTTACCACTGAGCTATCACCCAACCCAAAAAAGTTGAGTTCAAGAACAGTTTTTAAAACAATCGAGCTCCCTTCAAGGCGACATCACAGGTGTCCCAGCCTTGAAGGGACCTCGATTGCTTTTAAAATCTGTTCTTGACACCAACTTTTTTGGGTTAGGTATAGCTCAGTGGTAAAGCATCGAGTATATTGTGTCCTCAGTCGCAACACGCTGTGTTCAATCCGGAGAAGACAGTAATCTTTCCCTCCCAACTATATATTATGTTCTTTGTTTAAAGATCTAAATAATAAAATTGCGATTATGCAATATTTAACACCTACAAAATTATTAAGAACGAGGGATATGCACAGCTGCACTCCTGTGATGTCGCCCTTGAGGGAGCTCGATTGATTAAAGTTGTTTTTGAAAACCCACTTCTTTGGTTGGGGGATGGCTCAATGGTAAAAGCATCGATAATATTGATCCTCAGTCGCACACACGGTGGTTCAATCCCGAAGAAGGCAGTAATTCTTTAACCCTTCTACTATATGTTTCTTTGTTTTACTATATATATTATATATATCTATATATATATATATATATATATAAATATAAAATTATATATTAATATATATATATATATATATATAATATATATATATATATAATATATATATATATATTTATATATATATTATATATATATATATATATATAATATATATATATAATATAATATATATATTATATAATATATATAATATATATATATAATATTTATATATTATATATATATTATATATAATAATAAATATATATATATAATATATATATATATAAATATTATATATATATATATTATAATATATATATATATATTATAATTATAGTATATATATATATATATAATATATAATATAATATATATATATATTCGCGCATACTAACAACGATGAAATTACCTCCCATTTGGTTTATAGCGTGTAGGATCTCCCATGACATTCCAGTGCCTAATGGTTCGCCTTTCTTTTTTTTGCTTTCTTTTTCTTCTTTTTTCCCTAGCATCTTTACAGACACCAACATTTTTATCCACATATCATATACACATATTATATTCACCCCCCTTTTCTTCTGGACAACATCTTACAGACATCCTTATCCCTTATATCTCTATGTGTGGGGGGAGAAAGAATTGCCCATATAGTATGTCCTGGGTGTCGCAGAAGGCGACTAAAGGGACGGTGGTAGTTGGGTTGGCTGTCCACTTCCACTTATCTTTTGCCAGGAATGCTAATCGCATGCCTCGGAGAAGGTCGTGATCGTCGTAAGCGGCCTTCTATCTTTCGGCTAAAATGTACAAATCGTATGGGTACATGGAATGTCAGAGGAAAAAATGTTGAGGAAAAGTTGAGATAGGTGATGGATGTATTTAGAAAGGGCAAATTTGATTTGCTCGCTGTGCCTGAAACAAAGATGAGAGGAAACGGTGAAATTGAGTGATGTGGTGTGAAATGTGTTGTAGCTGGGTGTGGAAAGGAACGGAGGGGAGATGAAGGAAGTTCCCATTCTGATGAAGTGACTTGTGTCAGAGCTATGGTAGATTTTGTGTGTGTGTGGGTAGTAGAATTCTATTGGTTAAAATTTAAGTTGTGAAAGGTCAAGGTATGTGTTGTTGTGACATATGGTCCATTTGTGGGTAATGTTTAAGAGTAGGATTTTCTGGGATAATCTAAATGATGTTTTAGATAGAGTAAGCAGGAGCTTCAGACTGATTGTGTTGGGTGACCTAAATGGTTTGATAGGCGATAAAAAAAAGGGATATTATAACAGGTGGCTTTGGGGTGTCGGGAGAAAATGAGAATGTAGGAAGGTGATTGATCTCTGTGAGAAGAGAGGTATGTGTGTAAGTAATACTTTCTTTAAACACAAGAATATTCATAAGTATACTAGAGTTTATGTAGGTAGAGAGAGTATCGAAGTAAAAAGTGTGATTGATTTTGTTTTGGTGAAGAAGGAGATGAAGTATGTGTTTGGATATTAAATCAGTGATTGGGGTTGGAATGGATTATCGGATCATTATGTTATTTTATATAAAATTAAGTTAGTGCTGGTGCTTGGATGGAGAGGAAGGTGATAAGGAAAGAAGTGGATAGAATTAAGGGTTAGAAGTTAAGTGAACATGGTAGTTTGAATAAGTATTTTATAGCGCTTGCAAGTAAATCGGTTGAATGTGAACAAGTTGAAACTGAACAAATCTGAAAGCAAATGAAGGAAGCGGTCTTTAGTAGTGCAAAAGAAGTATGTGCATGTGTCATAGAGTAGGATATATATATATATAATATATATATATATATATATTATATGATATATAATAGCCCTATATATATATTATATATAATATTATATATATATATTATATATATAAATATATATATTATATATATATATAATATATACTTATATTTTATAAGTATATATATAGCCTATATATATATATATATATTATAACTATATATATATATATATATATAATATATATATAATATATAATATATATTATATATATAATATTATATATATATATTATATTATATAATTAATATATAGAGAGGAGAGAGAAGAGAGAGAGAGAGAAGAGAGAAGAGAAGAGAGAAGAGAGAAGAGAGGAGAGAAGAGAGAGTAGAGAGAGAGAGAGAGACTTCAGTTACCACTTTGGAATCTTAATATATTAATTTATTTATGTTAATTTTTTTGATTATAATTATTAATTCGTGAAATGGAAACAAAACATTTATTTATTTATGAAAAATAGTATAATTTTTTATTATTACAAAATATTTTAATAATTTTTTTTACTTAATTATCTTTTTTTTTTATATAATATTTTTATTTATTAATTTATAAAAAAAAAAATTATTTATTATTTATTTAATTTTTTGTAATCTGAATCATTATTATTAAGATTTCTTTCATTTTCTGTTTCGAAAAGACGGGACTCTTGTCAAAAAAAAATTTAATATCGGTTCTCAATAACATCATTTTCTATGAATAATTATCAGTTTTTATTCACTTCTCTTCTTTTTCTTTTATTTTGATCAAGTTATAATAAATATAAATATAACAACACAAACAAATTTGATTAGATTTTAAAATCTCTAGGAGATTTTTAGGACACCTTCTTCACACACATACACACACACGTACACACACGCACCTACACACACATATACACAGACACAGACACAGACACAGACACAGACACAGACACAGACACAAGACACACACACACACACACACACAAATTTAGTGTCCAAATATAATATATCAAAGTAAATATAAATAAACACATTTCTATACCATATATCTTATATATACATTTATAATACTATATATAATATATATATATATTAATATTATAATATATAATATATATATATTAGTATATATATATATATATATTAGAGAGAGAGAGAGAGAGAGAGAGAGAGAGAGAGAGAGAGAGAGAGAGAGAGAGAGAGAGAGAGAGAGAGAAATGCGAGCCGTTTTTCTTAAACGGTTTTGAAAAAAAGAACACCCAAAAGTAACGTTTTTATAAAAGTTTTCTGAAAACTTTATTTCGGCTCAAAATTTGATAGAACAAACACCATAAGAAAGAACTTTCCAAATCATTTCCAAAATCTGAAAAAATAAAGTTTATCTAATTTCATATTAAAACAAAAAAAAATAAATTAATTTTGGACTAAAATTTTTTCAGCCTGATCATGAAGAACCATGCGCAAAAACATAGATCTGGATAATTTTTAAAAATCTGCTTTAAAAATGAAAATAAATTGTGTAAAAACAAAAATAATGAAAATAATAAAGAAAATCATAAAAAAAAAGTTGCCAAAAAAAAAAAAAAAAAAAAAAACATTTTTTTTTTGAGACAAAATCAGACTAAAATATTAAATTAAATATTCTTTGCATCATTATATATATATATATTATATATATATATATATATCTATGCAGCTATAACATATACATATATATAATATAAATATATTATATATAATTGTATACAGGTTGAAATGTTATCTATATATAAAGAGATCTATTATATATATATACTATATTTTACATGATACCACCACTCAACGCAATGAAACTGTTCAAAAGGAGGGGGCCAAAAAATAAACAAAATAAATAAATAAAAAATTACATAAAGAAATAAAAATAAAAACTAAATAGAAATTAAACCAACCTGACCCTTGCCTAACGCATATTCCCTCAGGTGGGCGCAGACGCAGGACTTAAATAAGGAAGTTTAAATATTGCGGGGAAAATAAAAGAGGGCAAGAGTTCCACAAAATAGATGTGGCTGGAAAGGAGGTACCACAACGAGTGATTCTTGAGTCTCCAATATTCACACAATTTTCATTAGGTGTGTTACGAGGGCGACGCAGTGGTGGAGGAATGCGAGAGGTCAATATTCTCGCGAGCACCTGCCGTTGTAATACAATAGAAAGAGATAGGGCACCTCGTCATGACGCAGAGAAAGCGGGTCCAAGGGAGTCAGAGATATGGGACATTTTATAGCCTCTTAGCCTTAGCTTTCACTCTATCCAAAAAGGAGAGTGGAACCGGATCCACTCCAAATGTGGGGAACAGCATTCCATACAGGGGCGAATAAGACCTTTATATAACTGAGGTATTTGAGCAGAAAAAAAAATTCACGCAATCTGAACAGAATTCCTATCTTTTTTGAGGCCATTTTTAGCAACCGATGTGATGTGAGGTCTCTAAGACCAATTCACTAATGATTTATTTAACTATTTATGTTTAGTCCTATAATGTTTATGTTGTTTACGGGTAAGACATTAGAGCCATCAAAGGGGGATGGAAAAGTTGGGAGGTATTTTAGAGAGGGAGTTATGAAGAAGTTGAGTTTTCACAGAGTTGAACTTCACAAGATTACGGTTACCCCACTGAGAAATTCCGATCCAAATCGGCAAGAAATTGGAAATCAGAAGCTGTAAAACGAGAGGCAACCAAAGATACAAACGAGGGAAGCACAATTAAATGAGTGGAAGAAATGGAGAGTTGAATCATCGGCATAAGAGTGAATCAGAGTTAGAAGTGCAGCCTAAGAAGATCGTTGATTGAAAGTAGGAATAAAGTTTGGAGATAAATCAGAACCCTGAGGAACATCAACAAATTAATAAGAAAGGAGGAAGAGGTTGCACCATCAACAAGAGCTGAAATGGAACGTCTGAAAGAAAACTACGACAAGAGTAAGGAAAGCGAAGGAGGAATCCAAAAGAAGTTAGCTTTAGAGAGTAAGCGACGCATGCTATACCCTGTATATAATATATATATATATATATATATATATATATATATATATATATATATATATATATATATATATATATATTATATATAATATATATATACTATATATATATATATATGTATATATATATATACTATATATATATATATTATATATATATATATATATAATATAATATATATATATATTAATATATATATCTATATATACTATATATATATAATATATATATATATATATTTATAAATATATCCCCTCTTGCACGCATATAATCTAAATTCACCATAGTTGTGAGAATAATCTATGAGAATAGAATCAAATGAGAACATGTTACGGTACATGAGATCTGAAAGCCAGGAAGCCAAAGGAAGTAGGTAATAAAGGAAGAAAAAATGACCAATCCTTTCCAGTGGAGAACATGTAAGAATGGAAACAGTGATTAGGTCTGCAGTTAGAGATCTGATCAGGGAATGCAAAATAAGACTATGTGGAAAATCGATTCACACCGGAGGAGAAGGTATGCGACTAGAGAGTTTAGAAAACCGAGTTCGTTGGGAGAGCGATATCATAAGGAAGGTAATGTTAACAGATTGTTGGGCAGGATTGATAAGCTCGAACATTTAGATTCCAACTTTTCCTAAGGAACTTTATGAGCGAATCCAACCCAGATGTGTATGAAGTATAATACTCCATAGAAGAGCGAATGACACCCTACAAAGAGTGAAAAATTGTGGCGGTTTGAGGAAATTCTGAAGGGGCCTCATAAGACCTAAACTCTTAAATGTTATTCATTGAATCAATGCAATCCTTCCGAGAAAGGTTGCAAGAAAAGAAATTGCATAAATATTAAAAACAGAAGAATATTTGACTTGTGTGTTTTTTCGAGGATTATGTACTTTTGCATAAAATAGTATGGAGTACAATGATGAGGAACTGAATTATTTTAGCAATGAAAATACAGTAATTGTTTTCTTTGCCTCAATGAGAAATAAGCGAAAAATCAGAGGTAAGTCTTCCTAAGGTCATGCTCCTGTCATTGTTTAATAAATAATTAAATCAATCAATTTATTAAATTAATAAATGAGAATATCAAGTGATGAAATTCATTAAAAAAAAAGATTTAGTAATAGAAGTATTCCTGAATATCAAGTAAAAGAGAAGGGAAAATTCTAATAATTTAATTAATGAAAATGAAATTAAAAGTACGAAAAAAATTCCATTTTATCACTTAAATTTTATCTGCAATAACAATTATATAATTTATGACGAAGACCATTTGAGACAATTTCATTTTTAATGCTTCATTGGACAATGTCAATATGACCCCCAAGTTAAAATTATGAAATCAAAGGCCAAGGGAGACAACACCTGAGATCGGATCTGATTAATTGCCTTTTGGATACTCCGCTCGACCTTCAAAACTATTATAAAAAATATTAAATGAGCAAAGCTCCGTGTATTAATTTGTGTGTGAGTATGTGCGTATATATAAGTGGTGTGTGTGTGTGTGTGTGTGAGTGTGTGCGTATATATAAGTGGTGTGTGTGAGAGTGAGGAAAAAAGTTTCATTTATCTTCCCCAATCTTTTCGAGGCAAAATTTTAGCCAAACAATTTTTAGATATATAAATCACGAATAACTAATTAATCTTCCAAATATATATATATATATAATATATAATATTATATATATATATATATATATATATATTTATCTATATATATATATAATATATTTATTATAATATATATATATATATATTGCATATATATATTATATATATATATATATATATGGCTCATGTCGATTATTTGTATCCATGAAGCTGAAGTCAATTTTTTTCATAAGTTACGTTATCGAACAAAATGTAGAACGGCGTGCACATATAGTGAGAGAGTTTGAAATTTTTCCTATTATTTATGTAACTTTAGCATGTTTTGTTTGTTTATTGAAAAACGATTGAAAGTGAAATATAATTTTTATAATAATATGTTTGGGTACGTTAAGTAAGGCTATTAAGTTACGTAGGGTAGCATAGGTTTAAACTTTTTGGTAAAATTCAATTTTTCGTCTGAGCTTCGATATTCGATATATCGAACTATATCGATATATCGAGTATTAGATTATCGATATAATTCGAATATTATATAATATATATATATATATATATATATTATATTATATATATATACTATATATATATATATATATATTATATATATATATATATATTATATATTATATATTTATATAGGGTTAGTGTCTAAAGCTGACATCATGTAACTAGAGAACAACAGCACCTACAGTAAGGCATACACATTGTTGCATATGCACAGAAAAAAAAAGACTTTGACCGCAAAAAAATAGGGCGCCCGAGTGTTAGTTAGGGGTGTTTAAAACTAACGAAAAACCCACGGGTTAGACCACCCGATGTCAGGAGTCGGGGTCTCTCGGCCTTCTAGGTGGACTACGGGGGGAACTAATCCCCCCCCACCGGGGATGGTCTCCGGAACCCCCGCCTATTGGTCTTTGGTGTCGGCGGGATTCCTCCGACCATCCCTCTGGGGTTATGAGAACATGCATTTTTGTTACATCCCTATACATAACTTATACCACCCTCCATCCCCTATTCGGCTCGAGCCCTTAAAAAAAATAACTCCTTTTTTGGGGGCTCGAGCCGAGCCCCCTATATGGCCATGATTGAATAAACTATACTATAATATATATATAATAATATATATATATATAATATTATATATATATATATATTATAATATATTATATATATATATATAAATAGTAGTGATTTACTGCCCTATTAGTTTGAATCTTTCGTCATTAGAATATAAAAAAAATTGTACCTATTTTCCTTAAAAATTTTGCCATATATTATTTACCTGCTTTGTGTCTTGTAAAATGCAATGAAAATGCTTTAGGAAGGCTTTTAAAGGCCATTCTCATTATAAATATGTATTAAATGACATAAATTAATATTTAAAAGTCACTAAATAAATAAATAAATCTTTAAATTTAAGTTTGCACAGCACAAGCGATATCAACTTAATCCTACAAGGTCAAAATCCGAAATAGGCGATTTTTTGTTTATTAACGCTGGATATCGATATATCGATGATTTTAAATATATCGATGATTTCAAAAATATCGAATATCGAAACTCAGACGAAAGATTGAAATAAGCCAACTTTTTTTTTTTTAATATTTTTAAAGATATGAAGTTTTTATTACAATATAGTTTTATTTTGACTCACTAAAGTTTCATTTTTGATTTTTAAAATGTTGTTTCGAATCCATGCATCGAATATCATACGGATAATTGCACACAGATAACGACAATGGTATAATATATATATATATATATATATATATATTATATATATATATATATATATATATATATATATATATATATATAATATATATATATAATATATATGATATATATATAGAGCTTGGCGCGCCTATAATTTTTTTTTAATGAGTGCACTATGCCGCCGGACCATAGTGCGTCTTCGCGCCTTATCCCCTATACTTTTGTCACATCACGCGCCTTATTCTCCTTTGCCGCCTTTGGCCTGCGAACGCTTTTTCGCCGGCCTGTGGCGTTTCTAAATTTTATTGCAAAGTAAACTTTCAGTGCGATAATAAAATCATGCTTTTATAAAGAAGAAAAACACATTTATTAATTTTCGTAATTAAAACACCGTAAACTAATATTTACACGTCCTCTTCCTCCTCAATGTCTCCTTCAAAGGACAAGAAGGAGGTTCAGCACGAGCGCCGAAGAAGTTGAAAATTTTCAGAGCCATAGTTGCCATTTATTTGTAGTTAAGAACTACTGAACTAGTTATATATATATATATATATATATATATATTATAATATATATATATATTATATAATATATAATCAAATATATATATATATATATATATAATATATATATATATATATATATATATATATATATATTATATATATATATATATATATAATATAATACAAAGTTTTACACTGGTTTTTAGAATGATACAAGTTTGCCACGCTTCTAAGTTTTAACTTTTAAGGGTAAAAAAAATGCTTTGTTCCTGTTCATAGGCGCAGAGAATTGGCTGTGCGCCTTTTGCTTAGTCCGCCCGTTTTAAAAAATTGTTGCGCCTTTGCGCCCAGCTCTGATATAGTATATATATATATATATATATATATATATATATATATATATATATATATATATATATATATATATATATATATATATAAATATATTATATTTTTATAGATATATGATATATAATATATATATATATATATAGTAAGGAAGAAAAATCGTTTTTTTTTTTCAAGAAAAATAATCAGTTTTTTCTGCTTTACAAGTTTTGTTCTATAGCATTTTCATTATTTTTTACTCAGATTCTTTTCTTTTTTATAGCAGATTTAGAATGGGGAGGCTAGATTTGTGTTTCAGTGTATGATTCTCTATGATCCGCATGAAAAATTTTATCCTCAATGATTTTTTTTTCAAATATTGGAAATTCTAACAAAAATCGATTTTAAATTTTATTGAAGATTGAAATAATTTTATGTTCTTTTTTGTGATATTTGTTCCATCAAATTTCAGATCAGAACTAAAGTTTCCCCCAAAAGAAATAGTTAAAAAAAAAGGTTCTTTTGTGGTGAGTTCTTTATGCAAAAAAAAAAAAAAAAAAAAAAAAAGTTTTTTAAAATAAAGTAAAAAAAAACCGGTCGCATCTCTAGTCCCACACAGGTCAATAGTTTTGTTCGCATTAGAGATCAATGTGCCTCACTCAGTATATGAGAAAGTGTAAATATATAAGAAGATTTAAAAATTGAGGAGAATTCTATTCTGGACCTCACATGGTAATGAGTAAATGGACTTAGTAATTAAGTATTATATTGCGAGAAACATTAAAAGAGACAGAATGATAACACGAATATGAGAAAGAATTTTTTTTTTATTAAAAAGTTCGCTCCTCATGGACATTGCCTTTTCTAGGATGCTAGAAGGAAAACTTTCTAGGAAGCTAGAAGGAAAACTATTCGAACAGTTGTTACCTCAAGAAAAAAAAAACGTTGTGGGGTACACGGTACACCTAAGAATGCTTAACATAAAATGTATGTTTAGAAAAAAAAATTATTCTTCTAGAAAAAATAAAACTATATATATATAATATATATATATATATATATATATATATATATATATATATATATATATATATATATATATATATATATATATATATATATATATATATATATATATATATATATTATATAATATATATATATATATTATATATATACTTCGTCAATTGAGCTAACGATGATGGTCTCCAACGGCAGCGACTCACCGATTTGATTATATTATCGTCGGTCGCACTAACTCGTTCCATGGAAGTGAATATTGTGCTGATGTTATGCTAACCCATGTTTTGAAAATGGTGAAGTTGTCAGAAAAATGTTGAAGAAAACTAATGAAAATGCAGTGAACATTTAGAAGTTAATGATTTGAATGGCTCCTCCACTGTTAATAATGCTGACGAAACAGGAGAACCACAAAAGAAAAAAAGAAAAGGAAGTCAAAAGGCGTTGAAGATTCTTTAATCATTAACGAAGCAGCCCAGGATGATGAAATGGAAACACCTAAAAAAAAAAAAAAAAAGAACACAACGAAAAATAAATGAAAACTTAAAATATTAGCACTACTCTTTAGATTTCATAAATGAAAGCTCATTTGGGGAGTCTGCTAAGAAGAAGAAATAAGAAATAGAAGCACGTAAAAGAGGAAGAGATTGAAGAAACTTCTGTATATATATATATATATATATATATATATATATTATATATATATATATATATATATTAATATATAGTAATAATATAATTATATATATATATTATAGTATATAATATATATATATATAATATATATTATATATATATAATATATATATATATATATATATACAGCTAGAAAAAAAGTTTAGTTAAAAATAACAACTTTTTGAGTCTTTTCTACTACTTTTTGGGTTCCTGTGAGCTCCCAACCTCAAAAAAGTTAACTTTACTACTTTTGGATAAGTAGAATGAAAACTACTACATGTAGTAGTCGAAAACGCTTTTTAGTTTAGTAATAAAATGAACTTTTGTTCAGTTGTAAAAAAATGACAACTTAATTTTAACTATTTTTTTTCTACTTTAACTAATAGTAGAAAAAAGAAGTAGTAAATTTTACTACTGATTTGAAGCGTTATATTACTACTTGTTAGTTGTCATTGCGTGATTGGTAAATATAGTTCCACGCATTGCACCCACCATCATGATCAGCAACTTGAAATTACTTCATGAACTCAAAGTATGACGCCACATCACGTCATTGAACTCATATTGATATTGATCAATATTGATTCAATCACCGGGTCACTGGAAGAGTGATCCGAACGCGCTCACTCTTCTTTAGCTTCCTGCATTTGTCTCCACCACTAGACATTGCGGTAATGATATTGCTACTCATATAAATTAAATTTTAATATTTAACTATCTCGTATTATTATAAATATATATAATTATATAATAATAATATTATATATTATTATATTATATTATATATAATATATTATATATATTATTATCTATATATATATATATATATATATATATATAATTATATATATATTATAATATATATATTATATACTATTATATATATATAATATATATATATATATATATCATATATATATTTTATATATATATATATATATAAATATATATTATTATATAATATATATTAATATAGGCCAGCATAGTTACCTCCCATAGGGCTCCCCTTTAGGGGGGTGTTGCCAATAAAACTAGAAATACCTGTAGAAGGATCAAATTTGGATCTGCTAAGAGGAGGAAGGATAAGGAGTGGGGCCGGAGTACAGGGGACCCCCTTCCGGAGGGGAAGGGGGTCCCCGCCTGAAAAAAAGAAGAAATTGACGAAAATACATAAGAGAAGTTGGAGAAAGGAGAACGGATCGTAGTCAGAGAGGAAAGAAGTTGGAAAAACCATAGTTGGAGAAGGTTGTCTCAAGTCCATGTCTATAAAACTACTAAAACAGTGTTTATATTATTTCAACAATGATATTATAGCTATTACAAAAATTAAACCTTACTCCAATTATATTTACTATAGATAATAAGCAACAACCTAATAGTACTTCATTTCCTTTTGATAATTTTACCGCAAAATGGAGTAAATATTTTTCAACTGGTAGTCAAAATAACATACAAAAATAGTAATTGTAACAATTACTAAGTAGTCGCCTAATTTATTAAATCGGGTTTTATAATTACTACGATATCGGTGTTGTTTGTAAATGTTATGTAGTAGAATTTACCACTATTGGGTTTACAGAATGTTAACCACTTTCGGAAAAATATTTAAACTACTAAAAAAGTCAAACCTACTCCATATGAAAGTTCATTGAACAACTCAATAAATAGTAAATATTTAACCAGGTAAATTCGTAACATAAACTACCGGGTAGTGAAATGTACTAAAAAAATAGTTAAATACTGCTTACTACTTCTAGTAGTTAAACATTTTATCTACTAATTTCCTCTAAGTGTATATATATATATATATATATATATATATATTCTATATATTATTATATATTATATATATTATATATATAATATTATATATATATATATATATATATTATATATATATATAATATATAATTATATATATAATATATATATATATATGTAATATATATAATAATAACTATAATATATATATTATATATATATATATATTATATATTATATATATATTATATATATACTATATATATATAAATATACTGTATATATAATATATATTCCTGACTAATAATAGATGGAAGCGGAAGCGTTTCTAAGAAAAATAAAAATTAAAGGAAGTCAAAGCTAATGAAGAAGTTTCGAAATATCTTTAGTTATTTTTGTTGTCTATTTTCTGTCCCCTCTTGAAAGGGCCTTGCCGTTAGTCGTGACAATCCGTAATATATATATTTTATATATATATATATATATATATATATATATATATATATAAATATATATATTATATATTATAATTATATATATAATATATATATATTATATATATATATTATCATATATATTATATGGAAAATTTATCCAAAAGAAAAAAATAATTTGTTTTAGTGTCTATTTTTTCCAACTGTTTTGTATGAATGTGGAGACGTGTGATAAGATAACAAATAGTTAAATATTAGAAATGAAAAGCTTACGAGGTATCTATGGGTTAAAGAGGAGTGGTAGGTTTAGAAATGTAAGGGTGAAAGATATGTGTTGTTAGGGGAAATATTTAGCGGAGACAGCAATTAAATCGTTTTGAGATGGTTTGGACACTAGCGAAGAATGAATGATGAGAGATTGGCTAAGAGTTTTTTTTGTATCTGTAATGACAGGCAATAGGCTGTAGGGGAATCCCAAATGAAGTTGACTTGAGGAAGTAAAGGAAAATTCAACTGCAAATAGTATTATTAGTTTGGATAAACGAAATAAAAGGACCCAAGATAGGACCACCTGGAGAAGAGTAGTGTATGCGATGTATCTAATAGGTTAAAAATTGCAAGTACTTAAACATCCTTAAACAATGCAACTATCAAACAATTCAGATGATTACAATTCTAGATCTGCAACTGATTCTGACTGGAATTTGATGGAATAAAGATCATAAGTGAGAGCTTGCCAAATCATTCCCAAAATCTGAAATAAAGTTTAAAATGGTTCAGTAGA
>JABUQX010087753.1:25000-38080 GCA_015478945.1 Trachelipus rathkii
GCTTCATTTATGGTGTCGTCTATGGAATGGTTGCCACGATCTCTATTGATATTGTTTGTGTTTTTAATTGCGTATGATTCATAAAATTTACGGAATTTGTATTGTTTTTATTATTTTGTTATTTTTGGTTTCAATCATATGGCCTTCTTTAATTTGATGTGCTACTAAAGGTGAATTGTTGTTGTATGTTCGTAAGTCATATTGGTGTTGGTAAATTCTTCTTTTTATGTCTATTGTTTCTCCTATATATTGTTTATTACATGATTTGCAAGGTATTGTGTAAATCGCTGAGTTGTTATTGTTTTCCAGTTTGGGTTTTAGTAGTTTTTTAAGGGTATTGTTATTTTTAGTTACTATTTTTAAATTCGATGTTTTATAATTGATGTCTGTATTTGCAGTTAATGTATACTTGTATTTATTAAATTCTTTATTGTTGTTTACATTATTTTCCTTATTATTAAATATATTTTTGGCTTGTCCGATGCTTTGGTGTATTATGCATTTGGGATAATTTAATTTACTAAAAGTTTTTATGATATCGTTTATTTCTGTTTTGATGGTAAGATCACTGCAGATTTGTAAAGCTCGTAGTGTTAAGGTTACAATTATGGCTTTTTTATATGTAATTTGTGACTGGAATACCAATGTATGTATTTTGGACAATGAGTCGGTTTTTTATATACGGAAAAGATAATGTTGGTTGGGTTTTCCCAATTAATTTGCATATCCAGAAATGGGATAGTTTTGTTATTAGGGGTTTCTTTTGTAAATTTGATAGTGGGTGCTAAATTGTTTATGTAATTATGAAATTTATCGATATTAAAAGTATTTGGGTATATGAACAAAATATCATCTACGTAGCGTAGCCAGGTGCAGTTTATGTATTCTGGATATTTATAAATGTATTTTTGTTCTAGTAATTCAAGGAATAGGCAGCTTATGATAGGTGATAGAGGGGATCCCATGCTAAGACCGGATTTTTGTGTAAAGTATTGATTATTAAACGTGAAGTGGGCATTATGGGTAACTAATTTAATCAGTTGTTTTAGGTTAATGAATGGTATGTTAAATGTTATTTGATTAGTGTTGACATAATCTTCCAATAAGTTTAGGGTTTCATCTACGGGAACATTGGTGAATAGGGATATTACGTCAAAACTAATAATGTTACTGTTATTTAAGTTAAGTGTTTGGATCGATTGTTTAAGATGCTGAGAATTTTTTATATGGGAGGAGGAAATTTTACCAAGTAGTGGTTTTAACTGTAGGGCAATCCATTTTGAGAGTTTGTACGTGACACAGTTGGAGTTGGAGATTATGGGGCGTAGAGGAATATTTGTCTTATGAGTTTTTGGAATGCCGTAGAAAAATGCTAATTGATTATTAAATGATTTGAGATTGTTGAAAATATCTTCATTTTTGTCCAATATATTTTTCAGTTCTTTGTTAAACTGGGATTGTGAGGTTTTTAGTGGGTTAGATTTCAATTTTATATAGGTGTTTTCGTCATTTAATAGCTCCATTGATTTGTTTATATATTCCGTACGGTCCATTATGACTATTTTACTATCTTTATCAGATCTTGATATAATGATGTCCTTGTTATTCTTTAAGTTTTTTATGGTTTTATTAAAACATTTCGGTAATTTATTCTTATTGGTTAATGTTTTCTCAAGTAAAATTCCTAGCAGTATATCGGAGTTAATATCGGTTTGTTTTTCATTTCTGTTTTTCCATTGTTCGAAATCTATTAACATTTCAGGCAGAGGATCAATTGAATCTATTGCAAATGATAAACCATAATTTAATACTGTTACTTCAGTTTCTGATAGTTGGACTTTGGATAAGTTAAGAATTGAATTTTCAGTTTCTATGTGCCATGGGCTATTACGAAAGATTATTTTAAATTTACCTTCTAAGGTTTTAATTTTTCTTTCTATAATTGGTTTTCTTCTTAATTCCAGGGTATTTTGCATGTCTTTGATTATATTTTCTTTATTTGTCATTTGTGAGGTATTGTCTATTATTGCTTTGAATTGCTTTTTTGCTTTGCAAAACCAAAAGTTTACTTCTCTTTCGACATTTTTTATTCTATGTGTGAGTATCTCATCTAGGGTCCTAGGGAATGGTTCATATTTATTAGGTCTTACTTGTTTGGGTGTAAGTGATTTTGGTATAACTTTCTCTTCTCTGCATTTTTTCAGGAACCTTATCTGTACTTTCTTTGTATTTGCTTTAATATTACAATCACAGTATTTGAAAAATGTTTTTTTTAGTTGATAGTTATTTCTTAAGTGAAGGTTTAAATCGGGATTCATATTGTATGTTTAAAGTAATAATGCTATATAGTTCACACTTTTTTATATGTATTTAAATTATTCTCCCTATGGTTTTCACTTAAACACTATTTATTTTATTATTTTATTAAAACATTAACATTTTTTAACACAATTTAGTTAGAAGATTATTTAGTTTTACCCTACGTGACTTCTCCTAGCTTTCGTTAGATATATCTTCTAACCTCTTTCAGGGCACGTCACGAGAGTGAAGTATTTGGATGGTTTCTTTCTGACATTAGTTTCTAAGACGGTTGGTAATCATTTGATGAATTATTAACCCTTTCCAGTTTGTTTAGTATATTCCGGCATGACTTTGATGATTTTAGGGCTTCATTTATGGTGTCGTCTATGGAATGGTTGCCACGATCTCTATTGATGTTGTTTGTGTTTTTAATTGCGTATGATTCATAAAATTTACGGAATTTGTGGTTTTTTATTGTTTTTATTATTATATATATATATATATAATATATAATATATATATATATATATATATATATATATATATATATATATATATATATATATATATATATATATAATATATATATATATAATGTCGTTTTATGCAAGATTAAGTTGGTGGGGGCATGGAAGGAGAGGAAAGATATAATGAAGGAAGTGGGGAGAATTAAGAGTGTGAGGTCAAGTGAACAAGGGTATAAGGAAAAATATGTGAGAGCACTTGCAAATGAATCATTTAAATGTGAACAAAATGAAACTGAACGAATCTGGATGCAAATAATGGAAGCATTTGTTAGCAGTGCAAGAGGAGTATGTGAGTCTGCTAAAGTAGGAAGTAAGAACGTTAACAGTGAGTGGTGAAATGAAGAGGTGACGCAAGTGGTTAAAAGTAAAAAAGTCGTGGTTGAATGTACTAAAGGCCAATGATGAGGTTTAAAAAGAAAGGTGTTTGGAATTATATAAGGAGGGAAAACTAAAACAAAAGTTGAATTAATAGAAAGAAAAATAAGGTAAATGAACAGTTTGGAAGAAGGATGATGAATAGGGATTTGCAAAATAATTGGAAGCTCTTCTCAATGGAAGCACGAAAGGTTAAGAAAATTAGTAAGGGGGAATCTTCATAGAATAATTAATAAGGATGGTACTTTCGTGACTAATGAAGTGGATGTGAGGAGAGTGTGAGGGAACACTTCGAAAATTTTAAAAACATTGGTGTAAGTATAGATGGATGCAAGACGGTGTTTTAAGCGTATGCATAGTTTTGAGTATGCTGGAATTCAACCGGCTGGGAGACCGAAGAAAAAGTGGATTGAGTTAGAAGAAAAGAATGTAAGTTATGCAGAGACAAAGAAAAGATCATAATAGAGTGAATGGCTAGGTTTTATGAGTAGGCATGGTTGTGTGCCTTGCCCAGGAAATGAACCCTACTTTGACGAGATACCACAATGTTAGTCCGTCGCGGTGTCGTGAGCCCTAGGGTTTTTGTTTTGTTTTGTTGCAACGGGCTCGCACTTAAGGGTACGAAGGGAAGGTATGTAGGGGTTTCTTTCGACCTACGTCATGCTCTTCTACCTAACTATTATATCTACTTGCATGCTATGCACCCTTCCCCATTTGTGGGAAATAAAACGATGATAAAGAAAGAAAGAAAGGATAATGCTCCGATATTTCCATCCCCATCCCACTCACGGATTTAGCATCCATCACATACTTCAGCATCCCCTTCTTCACCAATGCAAAATCAATCAGACTTTTTACTTCGATGCCACCTCAGCCTATCCCAACTCTAGTATACTTTTGAAAACTCAGTGGGCTCGAAAATACATACTTGCACACATTTCTGTCTTTACAGAAATCCAATTACCTTCTACCATTCTCATCTTTTCCTCAACCCAAAAGCACCTTAACCATCAGAAAGATTTTTATGGTACTCACAAACCCATGGGTCTGTTCTGAAGTCCCTCATTAGATACTTACATCTCCTCTTTCTCTCTCATTTCTCTCCTCTCCAGCACACACATTTCTAACCACACCACTCATCTTCCTCGCTTCTTTTCATCTATGTTTCAACCACAGCAAGCAAACCAAATTTACCCTTCTAAAGACATCCATCACCTATACCATCGCTATTTATTCCTCTAAAATTCCATGTAACTAGACGTTTCATAAAATTTCACCTAAATATAAAAAGTAGCTTACGGCGGTCATGTCTAGGTCCTAGGCATGCATAAGCATTCCTAGCGAAAAGATAATAGTAATCCAATTACCACTCTCCGATTAGTCGGTTCCTACGACAAGCAGAACGTACACTGTGGGAATTCTTTCACCCCCACATACAGGGATATATGAAAAAAGTGTTGTCCGTAATATTAGCAGTGTTTCATGGTCTGTGTATGACAACAGAGAGTCTATTCCAGTGTAAGATGAATATGGATATGAGTGAAGAGGGGAAACTATTCAACACTGGAGTGTCATGGGATGTACCCTTCATCCCAAATGCCCAATATATATATATATATATATATATATATATATATATATATATATATATATATATATATATATATATATATATATATATATATATATATATATATAGTGGGGGCACAAACTGACAACCAAACTGAAAGCCAGAAGTTGCATCCGGAAGTTGCAAATGTTGCAAAACATTTTGCAACATCCGGTTTTTCAAGCTTGACGTATCAAGGTTAGGGTTTTTAAGGTCGGTGAAACCAAATTTAAGGTTTGGAAGACCGTTTTCGGAGGTTTTGTACCTGAGCTGACAGATTTAGTCCCCAAAAAGGGGACGTAGCTCCTCCCAAAGGGGCTTTTTGGTTCCTGGAAGGTTATAAATGATTGGAAGATCATTTTTAATGGTTCCAATCGATTTATTGAAGTTTTTTACCTCCAAAAAGATGTTAAATCGTCTTTCTACGTGCTCTGGTTGACTTTTTACATTGAAAAATATAATCGATAGAAAATCATTACTATTATTTAAAATTCAGTCGATATATCGTTGTAGTGAGAGGCCGAGTTGATCGTGCCCGTCCTGTTTAAATACATTCTACGCGTGTTAGATTTATCGTACCGTCCTGAATTTTGATAGTCCGCAAGGTGATGACGTAACCTCGTCGTAGGCGAGGTTACGTGGCCGTGCACCCTCGTAGGGTGGTTCCGGCCCCTAAAAATAGGAAATGCCCATATAAGGATGAAATTTGGAGGTTTCATGGAGGAGGAAGGAGTAAGGAGGGATCGGAGCCGGATTTGGAGTCGGAGTGAAGGGACCCCCCTGAGGGAGTTCCGCCTGAAAAAAAGAAGAAATACATAAGAGAGGTGGAGAAAGGAGTCGGAGTCAGAGAAGGAAGGAGTCGGAGAAGGAGTCTGAGTCAGAGGAGTCGGAGTTAGTACCGGTACCGGTGCTGGGGCCGGTGCGGTACTGAATTAATAAACATTCGTTTAGCCCCATATTGGTGTCCTTATATATGTTTATAAGGTCGTAGAACTTAAATATGAGGGTTGTAAGTTCGTAAAGGGTGTCTGGGAACCCCTCCGGAGGGGGTTCCCCCCGAAGAAAAGCACAGAACGCGTGACAGAAGACTAAAGAAGGAGAAATAAGGAGGAAGGAAGAATGAGAAAGGAGTAAGGAGGAATAGAAAAAGGAGTCAGAGTTGGTACCGGCACCGGTGCTGGAGCCGGTGCTGTACCGAGTTAGTAAACATTCGTTTAGCCCCATATTGGTATCAATATATATGTTTATGGTACCGTAGAACTCGAATATGCTGGTTTCAAAACCCTTGAAGGTGCCTGGGACTCTCGGAGTTGGGGGGTCCCCATCTGTATTGCACAGAGTGCATAGAATAGGAAGGACAAATGCCCGTCTGAGAAGGAGTCAGAGTTGGTACCGGCACCGGTACTGTAGCCGGTGCGGTGCTTATTTAGTAAATATTCATTTAATAAAACAGTATAGCTTTCTGTTTGTACTTTTATTTTTTTTAATTTTTTTTCAAATTTTTGTTTTTTATTTTATTTTTATTTTTGTTAAAAAATTATTTTGTTTTAAAACATTTTTTTACTATTTTTTTTTTTTATTTTTGTTAAAAAATTATTTTGTTTTAAAACATTTTTTTATTATTCGTGTTTTAATTTTATTTATTTAAATTTATTTTTCAAATTTTTATTATTTTCTAATTTTGTTTAATTAAAAAATATATTTTTTTTAAAAAAAAATTTTTATTTGTATTTTTTTCTTTAAAACTTTTTGTTTTTACTAAAAATTTTATTCTTTTTTATGTTTATAATGTAAAAAATTTGCGTTTTACACACCCTAAAGTAGTAAATCAGTAAATCAGTAAATCAAACCGGCCGCCACACCCCTCCCACCCTTCCGTGATCTATTGATTCAAGTCATATTTCGGGTATCATTTTGTATAAACATACCAAAAATAAGATCTTTGAAAAAATTTAATAGCAAAATTATTTAACATAACCTATCAAAACCTATCATAACCTATACCATCCACACACACACACACACACACACACACACACACACACACACACACACACACACACACACACACACACACACACACACACACACACACACACACACACGCACACACACACGAATAAACTGCTAACATTAGCAAAGTTCCATTCTTAACAACAGTAGGTAACTAACATTATATACAAAACGTTACCTATTTACACTTTTTCAAGCATATCTCTAATATATCAATGTTAATCTTTCAATAACATAGTAATATTTAACAAAAATTTATCATAACCTAACCCATCTAGCATACAGGCCGGCGAATATATGCTCACATAACAAAGTTTTCACATCAATAAAGCTAACATATCATACCCTGAACTAAGAATATAATGTGCAACGACAAACCTAACATACCTTACGCACGAATAAACTGCTAACACTAGCAAAGTTCCATACTTAACAACAGTAAGTAACTAACATTCCATACAAAACGTAACCTATTCACACTTTTTCAAGCATATCTCTAACATACCAATGTGAAAATTACATTAATATAGTAATATTTAACAAAGATTTATCGTATCCTAACCTAACTATTGTACTGAGCTAAGAATAAATGCTACACACACACATACACACACACGAATAAACTGCTAATATCGGCAAAGTTCCATACTTAACAACAGTAAGTAACTAACATTACATGCAAAACGTAACCTATTCACACTTTTTCAAGCATATCTCTAACATATCAATGTTAATTTTATATTAACATAATAGTATTTAATAAAGATTTATCGTATCCTAACCTAACTATTGTAATGAACTAAGAATAAATGCTACACACACACACTTAATAATCATTGTTACACTTTAACGAATATTTTACGAAGTGACTTTTAAAATCTGATGACTTTTAATTTTTATTTTTATTTATATTTTATTTTTATTTTTGTTAAAAAATTATTTTGTTTTAAAACTTTATTTTTTTATTCGTTTGTTTTAATTTTATTTATTTAAATTTATTTTTCAAATTTTTTTTAATTTTTAATTTTGTTTATTTAAAAAAAAAAAAAACATTTTTTAAAAAACTTATTTATTTTTAGTTTTATTTCTTTAAAACATTTTGTTTTAACTAAAAAATTTATTATTTTTATGTTTATAACTTAAAAATTTGCATTTTACACACCCTTAAGCAGTAAATCTGGTAATTAGTAAATCATAACACCCACCCCACTCCTCCCACCCTTCTGTGATATATTGATCTAAATCTATTGATTCAAGTCATATTTCGGGTATCATTTTATATAAACATAACAAAAATTTCTATGAAAAAATTTAATAGTAAATTATTTTAACATAACCTATCAAAACCTATCTAACCTTTACCACCCACACCGCACACACACACACACACCTACACACACACACACACACACACACACACACACACACACACACACACACAAACACACACACACGAATAAACTGTTAACATTAGCAAAGTTCCCCACTTAACAACAGTAAGTAACTAACATTACATACAAAACGTAACCTATTTACACTTTTTCAAGCATATCTCTAACATATCAATACTAATTTTACATTAACATAGTAATTTTTAGCAAAATATTATCACAACCTTACCTAATTACCATACTGACCATCGAATATATGCTAACGTAACAGTTTTCAGTTTTCACATCAATAAAGCTAACATATCATATCCGGAACTAAGAATATAATGTGCAACGACATACCTTATGCACGTATAAACTGCTAACACTAGCAAAGTTCCATACTTAACAACAGTAACTAACTAACATTACATACAAAACATAACCTATTCACACTTTGTCAAGCATATCTTGAACATATAAATGATAATTTTACATTGAAATGGCAATATTTAACAAAAATTTATCATAACCTTACCTAATTACCGTACTGAAAAGCGAATATATGCTAACGCAACAAAGTTTTCACATTAATAAAGCTAACATATCATATCCTGAACTAAGAATATAATGTACAACGACATACCTTACGCACGAATAAACTGCTAACACCAGCAAAGTTCCATACTTAACAACAGTAAGTAACTAACATTACATACAAAACGTAACCTATTTACACTTTGTCAAGCATATCTCAAACATATATGTGTTAATTTTACATTAACATAGTAATATTTAAAAAAAAATTATCATAACCTTACCTAATTACCGTACTGACCAGCGAATATATGCTAACTTAACAAAGGTTTCACATCAATAAAGCTAGCGTAGCATAACCTGAACTAAGAAAATAATGTACAACGACAAACCTAACATAACTTTCACACGAATAAACTGCTAACATTAACAAAGTTCCATACTTAAGAACAGAAAAGTAACTAACACTGCATACAAAACGTAGCCTATTTACACTTTGTCAGGCATATCTCTAAAATATCTATGCTAATTTTACATTAACATAGTAATATTTAACAAAGATTTATCGTATCCTAACTATTGTAATGAACTAAGAGTAAATGCTCAACACACACACACACACACACACACACACACACACACACACACACACACACACACACACACACACACACACACACACACACACACACACACACACACACATTTAATCATTGTTACCTTTCAACAAATATTTTACGAAATGACTTTAAAATCTGAAGACTTATGAGGAATTACAAAACATTGCGCAATAGCAACACCTAACACTTTCCGAAGGTAATATGAAATATTTTTAGGCTTATCCCATTTTAGACTCCGCCCCCCTTTCAGAAAATGACAATACGAAACATGAGAATGATTTTATGCTATGTCCACTTGCGTAACGTGATGCAATACCATTCATCACTGGTATATATATATATATATATATATATATATATATATATATATATATATATATATATATATATATATATATATATATATATATATATATATATATATCAGTGATGAATGGTATTGCATCATATTACTTATTATATTTATTTGACAAATATGTAGGTTTGGCAGTAGCGCATCATAAGAGACGATTTGGCACCACTGCATAGATTTGTATATAAATCGACTAGCTACTCGGTGGATTATCTCTACTCAAGAACTCTTACGATCAACACTTTAAGAAACATTCTTTAGATCCTCTGACTCAGACTCCTTCTCCGACTCCTTCCTTCTCTGACTCCGACTCCTTTCTCCACTTCTCTTATGTTTTTCTTCTTTTTTCAGGCGGATCCCCCTCCGGGGGGTCCCTGGACTCCGACTCCGAATCCGGCTCCGATTCCTCCTTACTCCTTCTTCCTCTATGCAACCTCCAAATTTCATCCTTCTACGGGCATTTCCTATTTTTAGGGGCCGGAACCCCATTTTAGGACGGTAGATAAACCTAATACGCGTATAATGTATTTAAACAGGACGGGCCCGATCAACTCGGCCTCTCACTACAACGATATATCGACTGAATTTTAAATAATAGTAATGAATTTCCATCGATTATATTTTGCAATGTAAAAAGTCAACCAGAGCACGTTGAAAGACTATTTAAACATCGATTTGGGGTACAAAACATCGATAAATCGATTAGAACCATTAAAAATGATCTTCCGATTATTTAAAACATTCTAGGAAACAAAAGCCCCTTTGGGAGGGGTTACGCCATCTTTTGGGGGCTAAACCTCTGAGCTCAGGTTCAAAACCTCTGAAAACGGTCTTCCAGACCTTAAATTCGGTCTCACCAACCTTAAAAACCCTAACCTTGACACGTCAAGCTTAAAAAACCGGATGTTGCAAAATATTGCTTTGCAACATTTGCAACTTCCGGTTGCAACTTCCGGCTTTCAGTTTGGCTGTCAGTTGTGCTCCCTACTATATATATAATATATATATATATATAATAATAATATATAATATATATAATATATGTATATATATATATATATTATATATATATATATATATATATATATATATATATATATATATATATATATATATATATATGTATTTCTAATATATAATATATATTTATATCTATATCTTTATATATATATATATAAATATATATATATATATATATAGATAATAGTTATAATAAATATACTCATATAGTATATAAATATTAATAATAATAATAATAATAATAATAATAATAATAATAATAATAATAATAATAATAATATATATATAAATATATATATATATATATATATATATATATATATATATATATATATATATATATATATATATATATATATATATATATAGGAAGTAAGAATGTTAACAGTGAGTGGTGGAATGAAGAGGTGATGCAAGCGGTTAACAGAAAAAAGAAGCGTGATTGAATGTACTAAAAGCCAATGATGAGCCTTAAAAAGAAAGATGTTTGGATTTATATAAGGAGAAAAAAAAGGAATACCCTAAAGATCCATACGTAGGAGGGAAAAAAAGAGGTAAATGAACAGTTTGGAAGGAGGATGAAGGGAGACTTACAAGGAAATTGAAAACTTCTGGAAAGAAGCGCGAATGGTTAAGAATGAGAATAAGGGGAATCCGCTTAGAATAATGAATAGGGAGGATGCTTTCGTAACTGATGAAATGGATGTGCGGGGAGTGTGGAGGGTACAATACGAAAATCTGCATAACATTGGCAGTAATGAAGAGGTGATAGTGAATGTGTGTGTGGGTTTGATGGTGCAAGACGGAATAGGTATTTTGAGGATGAGGCCATTAGCAAGGAGGAGGTACATTAGAGTGAGAAAGTTGAAGAATGGTAAATCTGCAGGTATACCTGAAATTACTGATGAAATAATCAAGAACGGAGGCGATATGGCTATTGATTTGATTTGGAAGTTGTGCAACAAAGCGTTTATGAAGGGTATAGTTCTAAAGGATTGGAGGAGAGCAGTAATAGTACAATTATATAACGGCAAGGGGAAAAAGGGTAACTGTAGGAATTATAGGGGAATTAGTTTAATGAGTGTTATAGGGAAGATATATGTTGGTATATCGTCGAAAGAGTCCGTCGAGTTACTAAAGGACTGATTGGTGAAGAATAAGGTGCATTTAAAAGTGGTAGAGGAGGTGTGGATCAAATCTTTACATTGAAACAAATGATTCAGAAAATGAGGGAGAAGGAGAATGAATTATATTAAGGTTTTATGGATTTGCAACAGACGTATGATAGGATTAATATGGAAGCTCTATGGCAGGTGTTAGTGATGTATTATATTGGTGGTAAGCTTCTGAATGGAATCAAAAGTATGTATGACGATAGTGAAGCGTGTGTAAGAATAAATGGAGTCGAAAGTGATTGGTTTAATATTAATAGCGGAGTAAGGCAGGGATGTGTTATGTCTCCTTGGTTATTCAATTTGTATATGGATGAGGTTATGAAAGACTTAGGGGGGTGACAGGGGATGGTGCTAGAATGATGGAAAATGGAAGAGAGTGGAGGGTGCCCCAACTGGGATGCGGATGATTTGTTTTTTTGTGGTGAATCTGAAGAGAGTTTGAGAGCATTGGTAGAGATTTGGCAGGGTGTGGAAAGGAGGGGTTAGAAAATAAACGTAGATAAGATTAAGGGTTATGAGTTTGTAGGAGATAGTCCACTCGAAATTGTGGAGTAAATAATTAAATGGTGAGCTACCGGAACAAGTGTTTGAGTTTAAATATTTAGGATATTTGTTGGATGAAAAGGGAACGGATGATGCAGAGTGTAGTAGAAAAGTTGTGAATGGTAGAAAGGTGGCTGGTGCAATTAAATCGTTGGTGGATGTAAAGGGACTAAGTTTTGAGTGCACATGAAGGTGTGATGTTGTTACCTGTGTTAATATATAGTAGTGAGACTATGCTCTAGAATAAGAGGTATAGATCTAAAGTACAATGTGTTCAGATGAACAATCTTAGGGGTGTGTAAGGTGTGAGAAGAATTGATAAAATTAGAATTAGAACGTATTTAAGAGTTGTGTAGTTTAATGAAAGGTAATGAAAATAGTAGTACGTTGAGAGATGGTTTGGTCATGTGGAAAGGATGGATAAAAAGTCGGTTGGTTAAGAGGATGTATAGTGAGGTGAATGTGCTGGGAATCGACCTGCTGGGAGATCAAAAAAAAAAAAGTGGTTGAGTCAGTAAAGAATACTACCTGGAGGGAGAGAGAAGTGTGGGTTTGCCCAGAGGTGAGAAGAAAGCCACATGATGGGTGAAGATGTGAGGGGTTTGTGCAGGTATGTTGTAGTCTGCAGTCAGTCTTCT
>JABUQX010087754.1:0-2500 GCA_015478945.1 Trachelipus rathkii
ATATATATATATATATATATATATATATATATATATATATATATATATATATGGTACATGTGAGCTGGATGGCTTGCATTCTTGCGTAGTTTTTTTATGCTGAAAAAGTTAAAAATGCCGTATAATTGACCAAAAATTGCTTTTGGTGTGAAGCTCAGATTCTTTCCTTTTTTTTAAATTTTTTATTAAAAATTGAATGAACTTATTTCGAATTGTGTTTAGTTATTAATTATTTTCTTAGGTACGAATTTTTGTTCAAATAAAATAAAAAATGATAATTACGTTTTATTATTAAAATTAAATAATTCATATCAAATTTCCAACCTTTATATATATATATAACCTTAATATATATATATATATATATATATATATATATATATATAACATATAACTCAACTCTTCTTTTTTTTTTAATCCCAACCATATATATATATATAACCTTAATAATATAGTAACAACAACATATATAGCATATATAATATATATTAAAATTAAATGATAAATACGAATTACATATATATATATATATATATATATATATAACTTAAAAAGGCAAAATATCAGAAAAGAGCCAGGAGAATTATCTCGAAAACCAATTACATATTTCAAATCAGCGTATTAAGTATATTACCAGAATGTAAAAAAAAATCTAGAAAAGTACGACACTTACAGAAAAATAAATTACATATTTGGAATCAGCGTATAAAGCTTATTATAATCGCAAAGTCGTTTATGATTTAAAACTAAAGATACCCAAGGGTAGACCGCATTGATACCGGAGTCGGGGTCTTTCGGCCTCTAGGTGGACGACGGGGGACGAAGATCCCCCCTCTGTCCCCCAACGGCTCGAGCCCCCTAATGGAAATATGTTTCCCTTGAACTTCAATTTTAGGAATCGAGCCGATGAAAGAGGGACAGGCTGACTTTACATATAATAAGAAACATGCGCTATTCCCTAAATGTGAAATTTGTTTTTCTGAAGTGTCTTTCAGTTTTTTAAATTCCAGTAATAAACTCATACCTTGATTCAAATATGTGACTTCTTTCTGCAAAGTGTCATACTCGAGATAATTCTCCTGGCCCTTTTCTGGAATTATATGCCCTTAAAAAAAAAATATTATTAAACTGGATAAAGTTTAATAAAATTAATAAAATCGTACAAAATATTTTTTGTTATCACTACTTTACCTTGCCTCTCTCTCTCTCTCTCTCTCTCTCTCTCTCTCTCTCTCTCTCTCTCTATATATATATATATATATATATATATATATATATATATATATATATATATATATATATATATATATATATATATATATATATATATATAATATATATATATATATATTTATAAAAAATTAATTATTTTCATTAATAATTATTGTAATTACTATGTTAATGAGTGCGACAACAGTAGAGATTTATATAATTTTTTTTACCCTAGACATGAAAAATTTAAACAAGATTGTAAATACATAACCTAAAATTTCATGACTCAGAGAAACGCATGCCATCCAGCTCACATGAACCATATATATATATATATATATTATAATATATACTATATATATATATATATATATATATATATATATATATATATATATATATATATATATAATATATATATATATATATATATAAAAAATATATATATATATATATATATATATATATATATATATATATATATATATATATATATATATATATATATATATATATATATATATATATATATATATATATATACCAGCCTCCCGAAAGCATCATGCATGTAACTAAAAACTATAACAGCTACAGGAAAATAAATAACATTTTTGATTTCAGCAAGCAATTTCATCGATGAAACTTAAAAAAAAATTATTTTATTCTAATATTTATTAATAACACCTTAAATATTAGTATAATCTTAGGTCTGGCAGCGTACACTCTCATTAACCTTCAATTTCTGCAGTAGTACGAGAAAAAGAGTTACCAAATATTATTTTTTTATTATGCTCTGGAGAAATGTTAAATTTTCTTTTTATTTCCTTTTAGGGGGTTCGAGCCGACGGAGGGACCCACGTTGTCCCCCGGTAGGCCGAGAAACCCCGACTCTGTCCATCTTTGTTTTTTACCCTTGGGATATCTTTTAGTTAAAAAAAATCGACATTTGGCAACTTTGACGATATCCCTCCGAGCGCTAGAGCTCCTTCGTTCTTCTCAAAAAATTATCATTATCATACAGATTTTTCCAACATTTTTAAAAATTTTAAATTTTTAAAAGCATTATTTTTTTTTTTTTTTTTAATTTAATGGATAGAATGTCCCCTGATTAATAAAATTTTATAGCATTTTCCTGGCCAGCTGTTATAGTTGTTTACATGCATGTTTGCTTTCAGGCTGACCATATACTGTAACATAGCAACATATATATATGCTAATATGCTCTTTATGCTAACAACAACAACAGTAATATATGCAGCATATATATATATATATACTTTGTATATAT
>JABUQX010087754.1:12500-17500 GCA_015478945.1 Trachelipus rathkii
ATATATAATAATAATAATAATAATATAATAATAAATAAATAATATATGTAATAATAATAATAATAATATATATATATATATATATAATAATAATAATAATATGTAATATAATATATATATATATATGTTTTGTTGATGTGTATCCAATCTACGTCTTCAATATTCGAAATATATTTTAGGACGAGCCGCTCCTTTTATATATATATATATATATATATATATATATATATATATATATATATATATATATATATATATATATATATATATATATATATAAATATTATTTATTTTTTTATCTATATTTATATATATATATACATAAAGAATATATATATATATATATATATATATATATATATATATATATATATATATATATATATATATATATATATATATATATATATATATATATATATATATATATATAAAACAATAAATTATAGATAAATAATGATTATAAATGTATGAGTATGTACTAATTATATCAATAACACAACCAACACGTCGACGCTTACATAAAACTATTTTCTTAATGTTCATTGGTTAAAAAAGTTCCTTTCATAAATGCTCATTTTCTCATATTTTTGAAAAAATCTCTCGCTGTAGTAACATGCGATATAAAAGCCATTATTGTTTTATTTCATAGGAAATGTTGTTGTCTTAAAGTTTCATTCTCACCTTTGTCTTCTACAGCATCAAGGAGCATGAGTTGAAGGCAGAAAGACAAAATTATTTTAATGTGGCCAATTAAAATAACCTTGTCCTTCTGCCTTGAATTCATGCTGTAGAAGACGAAGGTGAGAGTGAAACTTCAAGGCAACAACATTTCCTATAAAATAAGACAAGAATCAGGTTTCTAGGACAAATAATTTTCATTTTATAAAGGAGAAATTGCGATTTTTTGCAAAAAAAAAAATCGCAATTTTTCCTTCATAAAATGAAAACTATTTGTCCTAGAAACCTGATTCTTGTCTTATTTTATAGGAAATATTGTTGCCTTGAAGTTTCACTCTCACCTTCGTCTTCTACAGCATCAACGAGCATGAGTTCACGGAAGAAAGACAAGATTTTTTTAATTGGCCACATGTCTCATCAAATCACTGGCAGTAAGTTGCCATCTAATTGTCAAGTTTTACGCAGTTTATTTTATAATATGCACCAAGTGAAATTGAATACCAGAAAAGCTGCAAGACTTACAATACAGGAAGCTCTAATTTTTTTGGAGAAAGATAAGATACCAATCAGACACTTTGAATATTGTGTTGCAAAGTTTGAAAAACTGTATGGAGAATGGAGAAAACTAAAAGAAAACGCTACCAGATCTGTAAGTACAGCTCAAAATCAAAAAGTAGAAATTTTCAAGTCAACTGTTGAGGACCTATTTGACTTTGCTCATCAGAATGCACTGAAAAACACTACTGAAGAAGACAAGTACTTTTGTTACTCCAGAGAGAAAAAGGACGTCCTGCCTGCATGGGAGGCGTTGACATGAAATTCGTAAAAAACAGAACAACGATGAGAAAAGAGACGAGCAGTTGAGATTGCAAAATTGACAAAATCAGGAGAAAATGAAGGTGTTTCCCTCAAATTTTCTTTTTTTCATGTTGTTTAGTACTACGTTGAAACTAGTTTGACATTTGCTAAAACTTTTTTTATTTCAATTTATTTTTTTATTATTATATTTTCTGTAGGATTAAGATAAAATCACTCCAGATGAGATCTTTAATTAGAATGACGACCATAATATATTTACAACTGCTTTTATACTAATTCATCAGTACTTGAATACATTCCGCCGACTCCGCCTGTGAAGCTCCTTTTCGACGGTGTCTAGACTCTTCTTTAATGTTACCACACGCCCTCCTGATCGAATAATCTCCGATTCTCGATCAAACATAAATCTTCCTCACATCCAGCAATTGCCTCGCAATTCCATTCAGCTCCAATTTCTTGTCGGAGAGCAATCCTGTTACTTTTCCTACATCCCACCTTGTTGTGCATCTTGCCCCATTTGGCTTTACCCACATATCTTCTTCCACATGGAATTTGCTCTCCGCCCTCTCATCTCTCAGCAGCCCTCCACCATCCTTTCATGGGTGTCTCCAATCATAATTATACTTCTTTTTCTATGGGTATGTCGTTTAATCTTCGCCTACCCTTGGCATAAAGTTATACCAGAACAAGCCTTCCCTTATGCTTATTCCCGATCTGGCAGCTATCCTCTTAATCGTTCTATGGTTTCGTTCAACGATCCCATTACAGTTTCCCCTGAAAGCTGCTCTGAAATTTATTTTTACTCTCCACTTCCTGCACATTTCCCTAACATCTATTGATCTGAACTATGCAGCGCTATCTCCTAACACCTCATCAGGCAATCCGTGTTCAATAAAGACCTCCTCCATTTTTCTTGCTATTTCTCTTCCCCCTTCACCATTCAATTCCTTCCATATAGCGAATCTACTTTCTCCACAATCTATTATTGATAGAAATTTTCCTTTTCCAAAATGAGTCACATCAATCGCCAACCTTTTCCATGATCGCTCCACACTAAGCTCACCACTCCCGCATCTTTCTGGGTTAGGGTCAATTGATTGGCATTTCTCACATCTTCTGATACATTCTGCCACATCATCTCTTCTCACCTCCTCATCAAACATTTTTGACACATGCATTGTTTTTTTGATTCCACAATGATTCTTATCATGTAACCTTTTTATTTCGAAGATTGACATAACAAAGTAATCCAAGAGAGTCTTCTTGAGAAACCGGCACCTCTTTCATCCACTTCCACTTCACAATCCACTGTTTTCCATCAAATCTTCCCGAAAAATAGCTGTCATTGATTTTTAACTAATTTTCATTACTGCATTTTAATCTTCCCGAAAAATCGCTGTCATTGATTTTTAACTCCTTTTCATTATTGCATTTTTGATCAATGCCATCTCTTTTCTCTTCAAGATTTCCAAAAAACACCCCTTCTTTGTTAATCTTAACTCCCCCAAATTCCGTGATGACATCTAAACCCAAAATTATTTTTACATCCGCCATTAGGTTTTTCATCACTATAACCTCGACTCTCTTTCTTCTTCCATCAATCTCTATGTTCACATCGCATTTCCCATCACTTTCAACTTTCCTTCCGTCAAACGCAACTATTTTTTCTGTTCTTCTATCTCCTCGTACTATATTACTACTAACAATTGCCAGTGCAGCCAGAGTCTACCGCACCCAAAACCCTTTTGCCATTCAATTTTATTTCTTTTAAAAGAATGCCGGTTCTTGAAATCAGAGGGCTAATTCCGACGCAGCAGCCCCCTCCAATTCGTTTCCCGAATTTCTGAATTTTGCATTCCCTTGCAAAATGGCCCTTTTCACCACACTTAAAACAAGTTGAATGCGTCGTTCGATTACTTCTACATTCCCTCATGAAATGTGGTCCTCCACATGAAAAACATTTAATGTTTCTTTCTTTTTCTTTTTTAAATGCCGCACTTCCCCCGAAGACTTCCATTTTATTTGTCAATGCGATTGCTCTCGCTCTTCGTAGAATTTCCTCTAATTCACACTCCTCAACATTAACCATTTAAAGGATTTCCCTTGCAAAGTTATTTGGCAAGCCATTAACTAGTGTCTGCTTCACGATAACCTCGCAGCTCAATCCTGCGCATCTTGCTAGTCTTCTTATTTCTGTAACGTAAACATCCATGGATTCTCCCATCCATTTCTTCTCACAAAGCTTTCTGAATGCCACAAACGGGTTTTTCTCCGAAAACTTTCCTCAATTTTTTCTTTACCCTTTCTGATTCGTTTTTCTCCTCTTCACTCATCTCTAGGAGTACTGCTAGCGCTTCTCCTTCAAGCAACATTGGCAAGATGTGTTCCTCATTTTTTATCTTTTGAGACCTAACCACCATCTCAAATTTCAGGATTCATGCCTCTATGTCTCCTTCTCCCGTAAAGGGTCTGACAACGTCAATAATTTTTAACCCGCCCGTTGACGTGTTGCTTCTTCGCTAGCCCGAATAGCTTGTAGGATTAAGATAGAATCACCATAGTGTATTAATATATTATTAATCTTTGGAATCACTCCAGATGAGATCTTTAATAAGAATGATGACCGTAATATATTTACAACTGCTTTTATACTAATTCATCAGAACTTGAATACATTCTGTCGACTCAACCTGTGAAGCTCCTTTTCGACGTGTCTAGACTCTCCTTTAATGTTACCACATTTTCTGTTCAGATTAGTTGGCTTGATGCCATCATCTGTGAGTGCTTAATGGTTTTTTTTATTTTTTATTATTTTATTTGTTTTATTTTTAGAAAGATTCGAGGATGAAGATGTAGAACTGGAATCTTCACTAAGCAGCACATCAAAGCAAGAGGAGCCAACGCAGGAAGATATGGAAATGGAGGATAATTTTTCAGAAACAGAGGATGTAGGGCCAGAAATAAAGAAGAGGAAGTACTCTCGAGGAAATGAAGAGATTATTACTGAAAAATTGTCTTTATTGTTAGATAGGTGTAGTATTTCAGATAGAGATGCAGTTCAAATAATATCAGTAACTGCAGAGGCGTTAGGTCATGACCCACTGAATTTAATTGTATGTTGAAGTGTAATACGACTCCGCAGACAGCAATTCCGAAAACGAAGGACTGAGCTTATCGAAAATAGATTCAAGAATTCAGATTTAGAGGGAGCTGTTGTACACGGAGATGGGAAATTGCTTCCATATATTTTGAATGAAGAAAATGTAGAGAGGGTGGCGGTTTTGATTAGTTGTGGGGATGAAGAACAGTTGATAGGAGTTCCTCAGCTTGAAAATAGTATGGAAATTGATTTATACCACTTCACCAAATAATTACATAAAAATAAAATCTTCTGTATTTTTCATGTCGCCATCATAATTTAGAAGTTATTTTAAAAGCAGTTTTTAAATGTAAAATGGACAGAACCACTGGCCCTCAGCAGATATTTTTAAAAAATTTCA